>OMKK01091704.1:4074-27179 GCA_900302305.1 Polymixia japonica
ATGACATATCCACCTATTCACACATACTCTAGCCTAATCACTGATAGCACAAAATTAAACTTCCAAAAGAGTGTCTAAAATTAAACTACAGTGTCTAAAATAGTATCTAAAATTCAGCTAGTGTCTAAGAGTGTCTAAAATTCAACTACAGTATCTAAAATTCAGCTAGTGTCTACAAGAGTGTTTAAAATTCAACTAGTGTCTAAGAGTGTCTAAAATTCAGCTACAGTCTTGAATGACAGGGAATGTTTTTTATCCTTAAACGTCCTTAAACCGTGATGATCCTTTGTAGGCATTCTCATCCCGTTTTAAATTGTTTGACTGATTGGATTAAATCTTCTGAAGCGTCTGTTTGTTTGTGTGTTTCGGTAGGTCGTGAATTGACAGCGGCAGCACAGAGACTGCTGTGTTGTGTGGAAACTGACACACCTAGGGCGATGTCACAACATGCCAGAACCGTGTCAGGGTTTCAGCTCAGCTGTGTGTGTGGGCGAGCATTATAACGTTGCACATCAGACAGTGAACACACACAAACAGACACACACACAAACAGACACACACACACACCAAACAGCTCAGAGTGAGCTGTTCAGTAACACACAGGGGTCAGAAGTTCAAGGCAAGACAGCAGTTGCTCTACATGTGGCAGATTTCTGGTAACACTCAGTCCAACAATCAAAACGAGGTCTTTAAACTATGAAAATGATGCAAAAAAAGAAACGATTTGTCAGATGCAATCAGCTGAGTCTCCTAACTTTAAGTGTGCTATAGAGTGTTTTCGTGAATGTGATGTCATCCATCCCATGATGCAAAGCAGCCGCATGTGGCCTTGTCACTGCCTGTTTGGAAACTCTAGAATAGGGAAATGGGTCAGGAAGATGGAATGAGGTCAGTCCTGGAGGCAGCTGTTTTTATGCACCTTGTTTAACGAGGGCCTCTTTGTGGCCGATTTAAAACAGGGATGGAACAATAACATGTTTAAAAGACTAGACGCTGAGGGGGTTAAAGGGTCAGAAGTCAACGCTGAGAACCCAAATCGTTTCAACTAAATGTATCAATCCATTAGCCAACAGTCCTCTCTTTTCAGTGGTTCTCCCACACTCCAGCACTCTCACTATTCTCTAAATTGGAACCAGCCTAATTGGCTCAGATTTTCTGTGTCAGAAATGTCATGGTTTCACTTGGGCTGGCAGATTACGCATTTAAAAACAAGAGTCTGCAAGCTTCTGCAATCATGTTTTTATCATCTTAGAAATATTTAAAAAATCCGATCTATTTTAACTTTTAAAGATACTGAGACCATTTACATGCCTTCATCTAATCACACCTGGATTATTGCAACAGTCTTTTTACTTGCCTGAACCAAACATCTACTGATGGACTCCAGACTGTACAGAACTCAGCTGCCAGGCTTTAAACCAGAACTAAGAGACGTGATCACATCAGTCCTGTTTTAGCCTTTTTACACTGGTATGTTTTATAATAGATTTCAAGATCTTACTGATTAGGTTTCGTCATGGCCTCTCTCCCTGCTATATCTCTGACCTGTTAGTACTGTACACGCCGGTATGTACTTTGAGATCCTCGGGCAAAGGCCTTTTGTGCCCGGCTGAAAACTAAAAGGGCCAGAGTGTTTGCGGTCAGGGCCACGAGGCTCTGGATCGACCTGCCCCAGGAAATCAGGTCGGCTGAGTCACTGATCTCTTTTAAGTTCCTTCTTAAAACATATTTTTATCAGAGAGCCTTTCCTGACTCTACTTGAGTTTTAATTTTCTTTGAACTGTCTTTTATTTCTTTAAAAAAATGTTTTTTCTATTCTTTTCCTAAACCTAATTGGATTTTATACACCAAATTGTTTTTATCCGTTTTCTTTTTAAGACGTGATGATTTTATGACGTTTTAATTTTTGCCTTTGTGAAGCACTTTGTAACATGGAGTTTGAAAACTGCTCTGAATTTCCCTGTGATTCCCGTCTCAAATTCCAAACTGATATAACCAAAGAGTGACTTTTAGATGATGTTCAACAGAGATGTGATGGAGGGGTGCTGCTCTCACCATGATGGTGATCTCTCTCTTGTAGATGTTGAGGTCTGGAACGTTGTTGACGTACATCCTTTTAAGAGCACAGCGGACACCGCTGTGAGTACGAGCCAGGAACACCACTGAAAAGCCTCCTATAAACAGAAGATGACAAGATGGCAGGTTAGCTTGCTTGATACTGGAACAGGCTGATATATTAATATATAAAGGCCAATCTTGCCTTACAAACAGCCATCAACCAAATGCTGGTAGAGTTAAGAAGCGGCTGGCAAGCTTGTCTACTATAAAAAGAGCATGCTTACT
This sequence comes from Polymixia japonica, assembly GCA_900302305.1. NCBI lineage: Eukaryota > Metazoa > Chordata > Actinopteri > Polymixiiformes > Polymixiidae > Polymixia > Polymixia japonica. Next base: position 6,418 of record OMKK01091704.1, read on the forward strand.
CAAACTTTCTTTGAATAAAAGAAAAGAAAAACACAACGTGTCCCGATCAACTAAGGTTCATTCCAGGACGTACTGGCACTCTCCAAGACAAGCAATTTTAACCAGGGCCAACTGGTGTCGTTCTGTGAGCAAGTAGACTAAGCTGTTTTAGCTAACATTGGCCACACTCCCACTGGGCCTAATCCGGGTGTGAATGAAGCTGTAGCCCAGCTTTTTAAACTCCACCAAGACAAGTTTTGATTAGAATCTCTGAAATATGAACCTCGTGTTGCAACGGGAGCAGATTCTGGATGGAATGATGGATGTCAGGGAGTAGGAATGGAGCACTTTGACAATGGCATGGGCGGAGGGTATTTGGATACAGTGCCAGTAGCTGTTGTCACTGTCCTATGTTCTTCTCTGGGTGAATGGACACTAGCGCTGTGATGGGACAGGCCCTGGTCTCATTAGGGGGAGTTCGCTGAGTCATTGAGTGGGGGGCATCAAAGACCCTGGGCCGGGGAGCATAAAGAGAGGGATCACAATGGTGCGCTTGTTGCCCAACAAACCCCAAAGTTCCCTTAGGTCAGTTGAGAAAAGCATTGATTTGGATTGGGACGAGCAGAGGAGGGGGGAACTGGAAGGACCAAATGCGCACAATGGGTTTCATTGAAAAGCATCAATACTGAGTCCTAATAAGACTGGCGACCTATCTGCTCTGCTTTGAAAGCAGCAAGAGAAACACTTTAAGACTAAAGCGTATCTGATTCACATACAGAAGTTAAGGGGGAAGGTCTACGTTTCATTACGCGGACAGTAGTCTCATTCTCAGACAGCCCGCCCACTGACCTTCTGAATCAAAGCTTACACATATTTGGCCTAGCTTTCCATTTCCAAAAGACACAATTTCATTGGTTGTTCGCTAGGTCAATCAACGATTGCTTTGACTGACAGAAACCACCCAGTAAGCACCTTCTCTTTCCCCATAGTCGCTCTGTATTTACAGCCCGACTTACCACAACCTAGCTGGATTCCCTTTGCTTGGGGATGGGGTCGTAGTTGTCCCTTTTCCCGAACGCGGCGCCATTACAAATACAGCAGCAATACAGCAGCAGCATCCGCGGCCAAAGTTTACCAAAATGTTCTCAGCAGTACATTTACCAATGACATAACAGTTCTGAATTCGCCGCCCCCAACTGAAATCCAACCTCCACGACATCGTGATTGGTCACTTCCAATCTGTGACGGGGGTAGATCAACAGTGTGATTGGTCACTTCAGATCTATGACGGGGGAGGATCAACAGCGCTCCTTCGTGCAATGTAGGCGGGTTTAGGTCAGTTTGAGTAAAGCTTTGTGTCAGGTGTTAATTATCCCTAAGACATAACCTTAACGCCTGACTCGTGAGACAACGTGGACAGTAAATGGAAGATAGTAGGTCTGTGACAGAGGCAAAGCGTACATAAACAAACTGGAGCCCTGTGTCCCGTTGTGTTTAGTCACAATAGCAGGAGTTACTGTAGCAGGCATTATCAGATTGGGGGAGGTAGGGGGGAGTGATACCCATCTGTAGCACCCAGGGTAAAGCAGCCAGCTAATGAGATAAACTAAGACCTGCGCTAGCCAGGGTTGCAGCTGTTGATAATAATGAGGCAAAGCTCATAAGCAGAGTGGAAAATTAAAACCAGCCACCAACAAAACGCTGGTAAACTCCGACGGGGGCGAGTTCATTCTTTCATTGCTCAGAGGTCCTATTCTGTTAAAAATCATATTTGGCTGTTTAAAAGAAAAATGTTTTGTGGCCTGCACTTAATGCTGGTTAGGGTAAGCAGGACAGGTCCTATTACATCTGGCCAGCTTCAACCACCTCTTCTCGTAGCTGAACCTGGCTCCAGATTTACAGAGCATGTCAGTGTTGAGGAAATGACTTGAGTCCAAACGTAGGGGAAGGTGACTGTCATGATTTCCTTACTTTACTTACTTACTACCCCCCGGGGTTTCAATATCTCACCCATAGTTCCGTCTCTCATTTCAGTTTTTATCATTTGTATGTGTGAATAAACACCTACACAACACCATCTAAACCTTGAACGGATATAAACAGATCAAATGTAATACAGATTCTTTTACTGCTAGGCTATAGACCCAAGATACGATACGATGACACTGAGTTAATTGTATTTGTTCTATCATCATGTGAATGGTGGTGTTTGTGACATAAATTAAATATCAAGAGGAAGAATGTAAGGACCAAAGCTGTTTGCTAGTACTGGATGTGGTTCATCGATTAGCTGTACTCCGCCCCGTGCAGCAAGGTTAGCTCGATGGCCTCTCCGAACAGCTGGACAAGGCTGAGATTGATTTCCTGTAACAAGGAAGCGGAGAGCAGAGCCATCCAGAGACTTGGGGGGCCCTGAGCTTCAGGCGGAAAATTTAATCATATGACATGGTGTCTTGTGAGAGAGCTGCTTTTTTAAAAAGAGCAGGAAGCACTCGTTTATGAGGTATGGGGACTTTCTTTGCACTGAAACCCCGGAGGTGAGGCGGTGCACTGCTGCATGATTCTCCTATAGAAGGATAAGAGAGCGATGAGTCATCTAGTGTAAATCTCCTTTGTTGTACTCCGTAAACTGAAAGATGTAGGATACAGACGTAGTGAAGATCAAAGTTTAGGCAAGAACAAGAGGGGGTTGCATGAGCCGGATGACAGATTTAACCGGGCAGAATCCATTTGCCCAGGCACAAGGCCAAGAAGCTAAAAAGAGTAGCCTATTAGGAAGGCACTTTAACACGCATAGACGAGATAGATGTAACAGCTAGCCTTAACTGGAAAAAACAAAGAATACTTCTTTAAAAGAAACAAACGCACTGAAGATCTTCATTGAACACCCAACTTCCAAATTCACTCCCATATTGGTATTCTTACAGAGTATTCCCGTCGATCCTTACAGCGATCGCCTCTCGCCAGCTGTTACCTGCCTATAGGCGGGGGGAACGTGTTGTTGTTCAGCCCCTCAGCAGCCGGCGTGGCGTCTCAGGCGGGAGGGGCAGCTGGCTTTCGCCAAGGAGAGAAAACAGGGAGGGGGCATCGGCTCAGGCCGGGCCCAGTCCTCGCCGCATGTCTGCTGGCCTGCCCCGCCACTGACAGAGGCCATATGCTCTAGGATCAGGTTCTCACTAAATCACTGCCCTGGGGCCTTTGTTGCCTCCTACGAGCAATGCCAGCCACGGAAGTGCAGCTATAGAGTCCATTATTCCCCCCGTGGCTCTGGATGGGTTTATTTGTTAGACGGGCTTTCTGAGCAGCATACCAACTTCCTGGATAAATGAGAGGGACCTGAAGAGCACAAAAGGCCCGTCACTGTACAGAAGATCGGCTTTGACTGATGAGAACAACAACAACAGTCATCTGTGACTTGACTGACACCGGCTACAGTTGTGAAAATACCGAAATGGTCAAACAAACAATTAGTTGGATACAATTAGTCAATACCATTATGTAAAAAAAAACCAATAAAGACTGGGTGAGGCAGCCGCATGACTGGGATTCCCATGTGACCACAAAACTGTTTTTATAATGACAACAAAGGAAATGGTTTGTTTTTATGAGACCCTGGTATAGGGTGTCACTTATCATCTCTAACTCAGAGACAGAGTGTTCCCCAGTGTGTTCTTTACAAACCCTGGGCGGGTTGATCTGAGGATGCTCAATCAGTGTCGAAAAGTTCCATCAAGTTCAAACTAAAGTTGTTGTTTTTTTTTAAATGAAATATAAGAACAATGTTTCAATTTAAATATATGTGAAATTAAAAAACTTAACTTATACTTGTTTCTAAAAAATATAGGTCTGTGTGACTAGGCTGATTTCTCACCGGAAAGGCAGCACACAAAGAAACGGCTGCATTTAAAAAATTTCTAAAACTACATATAAGATCTAAAAATGCTATATTTAAAAGGTGCTATCTTATCTGTAAGATCATCAATCTAGTGTTGGTGAAGTGAACTACAATAACAAACCAAAATAAGAAGCTCTGTTTCAGCGAGGGGAGGCTCTGTTTGACGGGTCATCAAAGCAAAACAAAGACCAGGAAGTAGAGAGAAAAAGCTCCACTGAGACACAATCAGAACAGAGAGAGAGAGGAAGCTTTCAGACCATCACCATTATACTATATCTTACCATACAATGTGGTGATTCAACTTTTTATTTGATTTTAATATATCACAGACAGCACCTTTAATTATATGCCAGAACTTTTAAGTCCTTGAGTTTAGATAATAGGATTTAAGACCTTTTCAGGACCTGCAGATGCCCCATCAATATGCCCAATTTTCAGTTGCCATTTACCCAGCTATAGTTTATCCCTTAACATTCACGCAGGCCAAATTCTGCTTATACAGACCATCTGGCTAAACACGTTTTCTGCAGCCAAATCTCAGTTCTGTTCACAAGCTGGTAACTGTCATCTAAGAGATTGTTGTAAAAGGTAGTGGCTCTAAAACCTTTGGGAATGCAACCCCCAAAACAAAGTGACGCCTATCCATGACCCCCTTTGGCTAGCCTAAACAAGGGTAGTGAACTTTGAAAACAGATGATGATCTTTATTTTCCATTTTCAGCATATTTTACCTAACTTTTGGAGGAAGCTAGGGGTTAAATTCATTATGTCACATGATATATATCACCAGATTAAAAGCATGATAATACATTTATAAATTATAAATACCCCCCCCCAATTCTACAAGTCCTGTTGCGCCCACCTTCCCCTCCCCTAATCAGCGCCCAAGGGGTCGCGACCCCCAGGTTGAGAATCACTGATAATGGGACAACAATCTTATTTGTGCTTAATCTAGTCACATACGTTTTGTTAACAGATGGACAGAGTCCACTGTTTATAAGGAAGGACAAGAGCAAATGACATAGTTGGATGACAACAGATTGCGTAGCCAAGTTCACGTGAGACGCTGCCACTGAATCCAGCTAACTGCTGTTCTCGTCCTGCCTGTTAGCTAATGGGCAGTGTTGTGGAGGAAGATGGAAGCACTGCACCATGACGATATGGTCAGTTGTCAATGACAGTTGGGAGGAAAACCCCCCCAGTCGGTCAAGTCAGGCAGAGAGGAGGCGGGGGCGGTGTTAAAGCCTGGTTCTGGAGGCCTGTAATTACTAGAGAATTTTCCTCTGCATTGCATCCATCACTGAGGACCCTGACATCACAGCAAAAGCCTAACTAAATGGGACAGTCACAGACAGCCCACATGACGGCCTGTGGAAGGAGCCTTGGCGGAGGAACTCAATAAACCCAGAGAGATACTGGATATGCCTTATGACACAGGCAAAGTAAAACTTTAGAGAACGGGGTAGAGGAGTGTCTCAGCGAGGGAGGATTAGAGGGTTTAGGAGTGAACTGATAGAATAAGTTTGTGGATTCTGCTCAGGCGCTGGGCGCAGATGTTCTCTGTCTGAGGCATGATGTCATCTGTGATATGGAGCTCTCTCTCTCTCTCTCTGTCTCTCTCTCTGTCTGTGTGTCTCTGTGTGTCTCTGTCTCTCTCGCAATTGAGACATGTTAGCTCATTAACAATCTACAGAGTGAGTAAAGAGTTCAATCTAAAGCTGCATTTTCGTCTTAAAAAGGGGAGACTACCATTTCTTACGGAGGTCATTTAAAAGAAGCAGAGGTATTTCCTCCTCTTCACCAATATCAACCCACAACACTTCCCCTTTAACTCTCCACAGTCGTTGGGTTTAAAGATAGAGTAACTAGCTCACATCCTCTTCACGTCGCCTGTGAGCAGCATCCACAGCTTGAGGCAGCTTGTACAAACACAGAAACAAAGTAAGTCGTATATGTGAATGATGGATCCGCTGTCCCCAGTAACAGAGATAAAAAAAAAAAGAGTTAAGTACCACTGGGATTGCTTTGCAGAGCTATTCTTCACCAGTCCCCTTTCGCCTGCAAATCTCCTTTTGGCCCTTTTCCCCCTGACTTCCCCTAAAGTGAGTGTTATTCCATATGAATCAGCTACACTTTTAGACAACCTCTTCAGAAGAACGCATAACTGAAAAAGATGCTAAATTAATCGGCCCCTAACACTTCCTGTATATTTGTTACAATTGGGGCAGCAGGATGTGCTGGTGGTTAGTGAGGTCCCCCAACTGGAAGGCCCTGGGTACGATTCCCATGTGGCCATATCTGTCGAAGTATCCTTGGGTAAGATACTAAAGCTCTACTGATCCAGGGGCGCTAGCTAGCTAGCTTGAACCAAAGGGTAAAAACAGAATTCACCCCCTGAGGGATTAATAACGTATATCAAATCAAAAATGTAGAGAAGAGCACATTTTCCCACCCTTTCCTTTCATCAAAAGAATCCCCTATACCACGGTCAAAGGAACAAACTCGCTTGTATATAAATAGATATTAAAAGATTAATTCTCAAGTAGTGATCCAACACTGAGGGGACAACGAAGCAGTCCTACATAATGGACAATAACCTCATTTTCATGTTAGGGATTTATTGGGCTCATCCTAGAGTAAATGAGGAATTTCCTGCTCTCCTATCTTAGATGGTGATTCTAGAGTCACAAATATTTTGTTAAATTGATTATCAGACAAAATCTCTCCAACATTTTAAAGTGGCAATCTTGAAGATCTGTTTCGTACTCTTTGGCGGCACCTATGGCGAAAAGCGGTAATTGCATGTGTGTTTTCTAACTGTGCCACTTGTGATTTGAATGCATGGCGGGAAAGTCACCACAGACACCCGGTTCTTAATACTCATAATACTGCAAATACAAGAGCTTTCAAAAGGGGGCCATAGGCTCAATCACCATTGTGTTACCTCATTCAGAGATAGACAGTGACGTAACAGTAACAGATATTTATTGAAATGAAAATCTTCGGAGAGCTTTGAGATTTCCACTTTAACTCCTTTCTATTGTTTTCTTGTAATACTGATAATGTGATGAATACAACTTATTCTACTGTCGCATCAGCTAAATGTAAATACCTTTTCTCAGGCAGTGGTTATGCGATTCATGAAGAAAGTATCGCATGATTAGGGAACACTGGCAGGAGCAAACTCTACTCATGAAAAATTAAATAAATACTACTTTCACTACATGTCCTCTCATGTAGAATAATGGACGTGCCATTTGAAATAATCTTCGATCAACTCAGTCTCAAGGTCTTTGCCAGTTCACAGTGCTGTGCAAGCTACTCTTGCCAATTGCCAACAATGATTTCTTGATCCCCAGTGCTTTAGTAAATCCTTTGCGATTTGATATTATACAGGTTAATGCGGTTAAGGACTTTTGTTACAGGGGTCTTGGCATAGCAACGTGTCATTTGGTAACTGTGAAACTCTTCTTACTATAAACTTGCATAACCTAAAGTAGCAACCGCTGCCAAAAATAAGCTTGGAAGTGGAGGAGCGAGCAGGAGATCTGGGTCAATTTCATACTGGGGGGGATCAGTCTGAAGCTTAGTCTGCCTCATTTCTTTGCCATCCAGACAAAAACAAAGAAACTCCCCGCAGTCACCCTGTGGTCTTCGGGTGCTGACACATTCATCATATCTATTTCAAACATCAAGGCCTTGTAGTCCGCTTCATGATAGCGACTAGCTGTTAAGAGCACTGCTTAATCAGTCGCTGTTCGGTCTTCCCTGGTCACACTATAGCGATACAGGGAACTGTATCAGCGGTACTGACCGTCAGCCTAAAAATAGGCTTGAGCTTGCTTTTGGTGAGCAGTTGAGAGATTCTGCACTTCTTGGACCTTTAAAAAGAAGAAAACCTACCAGAGTTCTGTGACGGAGACAATGAGTTTCTTTTCAGTTTTGGCAAAGTCACTCAAAGGTCGTCTTTACGAAACATTGTAAAATAAAACAATTTCATAGACAAAAAACATTGTAGAGGCCAATTAAGCATTTTGGACACTGGTTGTTCTAAAATATAAACTTTACATTGAGCAAATGCTTGAATGTGTTTAAGTGTCTATATAAAATAAAGGTATGTTAGCCTAACTAAACCAGGAATGCTACAAATAGCCATGTTGCTCAGGTTAACTGTCCCACCAAGTCAAGCGTGGACATAGCAAGAAGATAAACAAGGTTGTTACAGGTCAGGTATTTTTAAACCTGTAGAGGTGAGGATGGCACTCTGCCCAAACACAAAGGAGATATTGGGATGCCGCAAGCATCCAGGCTGAGATGAATGTGAAGTGCATCCAAAGCAAAACATGAGAGAAACAATTACATTTGGTTTGAGTTCCAAGGCCTGAGAGTCTGATTTGGTTAGTTATAGTTGTTAGAACTGAAATGTAGAAAATGAAAATGGGAGAAACTTAAAGCTACTATATGTAGTTTTATGCTTTTAACAGATAATAACATTTCTGGTGGTTGCACAGTGTAATGGCCATGGGAGAACGGAAAAATCGTGGTTTCCTAGAAGCCTTGTATTCACTATGCAATTTCGTCAGCCACCGGGCTGGATTTCGCGGGAAATGTGACGTCTCACTTTACGGCACATACAAAAGTATGGCAATTTTACTTCACCTCCTCTGTGAACATGTTGGCATTTCAACAGACACCACACAACGACAGACAGCAGCAGTCCAACCGCACTCATTCATGAATGTAAACAATCGCACGTCAGTTTGGCTTTGCGACAGTTAAAAAAAAAATGCCACAGAAACTCCTTTGAGCCATGATATACCAGCCTTCATTCAACTCACACAGACTTGACTGACCCATTTGTGCCCTCCCCGCATCTCAGTTCTGGTGTGTACGGCAACTCCTGACTGGCAAGTGTGAACTGCAAACATTGCGCCCGCTTTGCGGCATGTGTCAAGAAACTGACAAGAAGAAATGTTGCGCCCAGATCTTTGATAAGTCTTCCTTCCCATAGAATTGTACATTGTGCATACAGACCTAGGCTGCCATTTCTACGCTCTCTCAGGTGTAAGATGCAACACATGTTATTGTCCAAGTCTTTGGAAGAAGCAAGACCATATAGACCAACAGTGCTGAGGAGGTCTGGGCGTTATGGCTGAAAAGTGATATCACAATATTTTTGGAGCCGATGGTGATGTTCGATACAACACAATATTTTTATATTTTTCCTATACTACATATCCACATAATGTCTTGCGTGGGTGGAGTCGTGACATGCAGGGAACTGGAGCAAAGAGGTAATTATATTAAATGAGCATGAATACATCGAGGCCCACGGTGCACCAGTGTGGCCATTCAGCCTTATGGCAATGTTTTAATGTTTTGGGGTTACTAATGTCATGCGTGCACAGGTTGTGCAGGGGACTAAAATCCTATTTTATATATCAAAGTCATCAATACTAACTCATCAACATCACCACCGCCCACTGATACTGTTATGGGTGAGGTAACTAAAACCAGGGGTGGGGGAAGCGACAACATGATTACTGATCTAACATCAGTTTTGTGTTCTTTTAATTTCAGCGCACACATCGGTGCTTGGGGCAACTTCTACTGACAGGGGCATGTCAATTTCAGGCAATATATTGGAAACCTCGATATAGGAAAAGGTCACAGAAAGGTCAAAGGGCGCAAGGCAGGAGTGCATCCCTGGAAATGTAGTGGGAGAGAGACTAACACAAGTATTAAAGAAACCAGGATGAATCAAGTTCATCTCCACTATTTTAACGCTGCATGGCAACTTATCTTCTAAGAGTAAATGGAACATTCCTTTTTTTATATTTACTAGGCACGTTGGATGGAGTAGGCCTGCCAGATGATGGTTGGTTATCTAGCTGAGACCAACTTTGTCTACTCTACTCATAGTGGAATCCTGCTCCTCTTCTGTCACCCACTCTCTCTGTAATTCAATCCACTACTCTTTCCATTGTTCTATAACATGTGTTTTGTATGTTGGGCTATGATTTAGTCAAAGCAACATAATTGCTACACAGAACTCAAACTTTAATAGAGGACTAATCCCCAAAGACTAATCTCAATCTTTTGTGCAATCTTTTCCCTTTTAAGTAATTTCACTTGATTAATTATGCGTGGAGGCTTAGAAGCTGAATAATGTTCTTTATTTCACAAGAATAAGGCATCCATCACCAAGATTATACAGTATATATATATATATATATTGTAAGAGGTTTTTCCCCAAATTCCATAAATCCTCTGGCCAATGGAGTGACTTGTTGGCACCGACTTGTTTACAGTGTCAACAGCTTCGTTAAGGGTGAGGCAATCATTCGTCATTCTCTGACTAGTCATCTATCTAGTGGTCATGCTTAAGTCGCTGTCAAGCAGTAAAGTGTGCCAACATAAGCCCATGATCTGTTTCAAACATGTACTTAGCCTCTGCAAAAATCTTCTCTGGAAGCAGACCAGGAAACTAACTTTTCTGAACACCGGCCACAGAGATCAACCGATTGGAGAAGTCACCATTCACTTACTTGCAAATCTCATATTGTCTATCATAGTTATGTTTGAATGAAGCCAACTTTTAGATTTTCATAAACTACGACATCAGGACATTAACCCATTATTCTACTCTGACAACCAGGGGCCTCTAAACAGAGTGCTTCACTTGAAGATTAGGAAATCAGAGCATCTTTTTTGAGTTTGTACCCAGGCAGCATCCAGCATGCTCCATTACTGGATTCATACATTTTGTCGTCATTCAAGGTCAATGCAACAGCGTGACCGTTTCTTTCATAACAACCAACTCATCCCACTCTGGAAAGGTTTTTTATTGACAAACTCTTTGGAAATCAGTTCCCAAAACTTCCTAATGATGAAAACATGTTCATAAATCATGGTTATTAGTCTTGACGATTTGAAGGGCTAAATTATTTTTACTGCATGTCGGGGATCTTACATCAACATCTTGACTATTGTCAACAAAAGCGGAAATTCTAAATGAAACGTTTCATTATTGGCATACGGACTAGGATTTTAATTGAGGAAACTTTAACTACGTTGTGTGATTATCACATATCAGATCTTACTAAAACTAGAATGCTATTGACACTTTAATGGCATTTAAATGGCTCAAATACCACGTACTGATCAATCGATGCATTTTCATTTCACTGATCACAGAAAATAAGCCTGCAGCGCTTATTGTGCCCTGAAGCGAAACGCCGAACTTACAAATCAATGTTCTTCTGTTCCAACCTCTTCCTACGAGGCCAGTTCATTCCCACATTTGGCTCAACGCCCTCGTCAGATCGGGTGATAATGAGTTGGTAGAAAATAATTTATTTGGACTGACAAAAGAGAGAAGAGCGACGGTCATGTAGAGAGGCAGATACAGAAGGCCTCAATGAACAAGCACAAAGGCTGCGATTCCCATCATGGGACCAAGTGCTGCATCGTACCAGCATTCTTTCCAGGGTTCTAGAACAACACAACAAAGGGGCACAATCCGTCTATTCATCACCAGTACAGTATGCAAATAATGTAGATGGATGCATTCTCACCACGCTCTCAGGAAGGGGGGGATCAAACAGGTTATTCAAAAAACATTAGCAGAAGAAGGCTCTGACCTGCAAAATGATGATCGATATACCCCCCAAAACAAGAGAAACAAAGGACCTACACGTATACACATTTAATTCAAGTTACAAGAGGTTAACATGGAGTATTCAGCTGTAGTGAAGCCCTTGCTCTCCAATAACTTTGGCCTAGTGTTTTTAAATGTTTTCCATATCCACTGTGTCAGCTACATCTCATATCAATGGAGATCTATATTCAGTATACTTTTTTTTTTATTTTTTAACTTTGCCTTAATGAAGCTGAGAATTAGTCATTAGTAAGGAAAGTAGTAACATAGACGCTTCCAAAAACCAACTGACACTCTGTTCCATACAGATATTCAGCACGCCCTGTGATGAGCAGAACAACTTGTAATGGTATTCACACTGATAACACACATTCTGCCCATTTCTACTGAGTCAAGACCTGAAAAAGCCTACTTGGTGAATACGTGGCTCTTCTCCAGCCTGGAAGCAGTGAGGGACATGGCCACGTGTTCTCTGTGAACACAAGAGCTGTTTGCATTTCTCCCGTTTACATGGTCAGAGAGTCCCGGTAACCATTACTCTCATCTCCTCTGGCTTTTAGGCCGAGTTACAGGGTGTGATTACTAACCTGAACAGAAACGTTTCAAAGTTTAGCTGACGGCAAGCAAAAGATGCAAATTGTGTCTAGTCAGCATGTTCCACTGAGAAATGTTTGGTTTTCTTGCAGGTTTGCCTCCCCAGCAAATGCATAGACAAAACCCAGAGGACCGGGCAGTTGAGGGTGGCTCGGCCAGCCTTGTTTTTAAGTATTCTACGTGAGGAAGGTTAAAAAACAATGTATGTCAAACACAGGGAAGTACTCTGCAGCACAAAGGTTGAAAACCACTGACGCTTACAAGATGGAGGTGACCTTAATTAGCTGAAGCAGTTATATCCTCGCTGTTGAAGTGCTTATAAAAGTGCAAACATAGGAAGTGAAACCAGCGAGCCAAGGTCCTCCCGTTAATTAGGAAGAGGCAGTGATATTTTTCCAAGACGTTGCCGACATACGTAAACAAGGGCCGTTTGCCTTGTGCAATCAGATGTATGTACATTGGTCATGTAGCATACGTTTTCTTCTGAACAAAAGACAGTGCCAGATACAACAGTTTATATAAAAACAGCAAACAAGTTTTATTTATTTTAATGGTTAAAGGTAGGGCTGGGCAATATATCGATATTGTGACACGAGACTAGATGTCATCTTAGATTTTAGATATCGTAATATCACGATATAGCTTAAGTGTTGTCTTTTCCTGGTTTTAAAGGCTGCATTACAGTAAAGTGATGTAATTTTCTGAACGTACCAGACTGTTCTAGCTTTTCTATTATTTGCCTTTACCCACTTAGTCATTATATCCACATTACTGATGAGTATTTATCAAAAATTTCATTGTGTAAATATTTTGTGAAAGCACCAATAGTCATCCCTACAATACTGTCGCAATATCGCTATCGAGGTATTTGGTCAAAAATATTGTGATATTTGATTTTGTCCATATCGCCCAGCCCTAGTTAAAGGTCATGCCTAGTGTTTGCATTTCATAAACAAAATATGACCGCTAGAGTTATAATTCATAACTTGCCATAGCCAGTGAGTGTTTGAACAATTCCCAGAAGTTCCATTCGCAATCACCGTGTGTCCATCAACTATCAAACTCTTTCTAATGTACCTTATGTGGAGGTGAAGAACTATCTTATAGTGCAGGATGAAGGCATATTAGAAAGCTGAAATTCAAAAAAAGGGCACATTTGCTATTTTAAAGTTTACCAGACTTTTATAACACTGGCTGTGAAAGGACCATCAACTATACCACATCACACAATAAAGATTATTCTTCACAACAACAAACATCACAATGCACAAAGTGACAGTGCAACAACAACTAACGTGTAATCAGATGTGTGTTGGCACTGAATATGAAGATTTGTGCAAAGCCAAAACTTGTGAAGAACTGAAAATTATCAAACCATACATTTCCAATGTTTTCCTGCCCTGTGCAGGAACCCTGTACTAAAATGGATGGATAGGCAAAGAGAGTAAACAGACTAAAGGTTGACAGGCTGACAGATGCATCCTGTTACTGCATCTCTTATTGCTAGGGTTCCTCTGTGAGATAGCATCAGAGCTCCAGAGAAACCACAGAGTCTAGTTTGAAGTAGAGGGAAATGACTAAGTTCCTGCCCAACATGCGGACTGTCCTACTCTGTCCTACTCTGCAGATATGTCAGAGAGAAACGCTGAGTGTGCACTTTGGAGCCTAGTTACAAACGTGACAACAAGTTTATTTATAATCTTTCAAAAATCAAAAGTACGAACAGGAGACGGTAGTTTTCACCCGATGTACCCGACAAGGCTTCCCTCTGCCTCCGGTCGCCAGCAGAAGAGGTTTCTCTGTGCGCCGCTTTCATGGAATCTCATGCTTTTCATTACATTGGCACGGCTGCTGACTAACTGTTGAATAAGGGATGGGAGATGAGCCTTTGGGAAACATCCCATGATTCATTGAGTACCCAGAGAGCAGTCGCACAAGTGACCCACTGCCAGACGCTGCCAGGCTGTGGGTTTGCTGGCCCAGCCTCACCACGCATACCGATGAGCCTCTCTTGCCCTTGCCTGGCTGTCCTCTGTGAAAAGACATGAGGGCTGCAAGCAGGGCAGGAGACTGACTTCAGTGTTCAGGCCACTAGTGGGACTGACAAACTCACCAGCCACAGAACAAACCTACCCAGCACTGGGCTGATGATTAGTGGTCCCGTGTAGCTCAAGGGGTAGTGCACTGCAGCAGCACTGACAGACTAAGAGGTTTCATTCCCTCTGGGCCGACCCATCCCAAAGATGTACGCATGCATGGTACTGTAAGGAGCTTTGGATAGAAGCATCCCCCGAATGGCGTTGTCTTATATTAGAGTTCATTTCCCTATTCCAGGAAGTCAAGAGGCTGTGGAGAGGTAGACCGATATAGTTATGGTTAAAAAGATAATGGCCAATATCTCATTTAATACTGTAATCAGTATTTGGCATCTTATATGATCATGACTTTTTTTTTTTATAATAATAGTAATTTTGCTTATTCATTTAAAAAGGAGTAAGTGTTGCCAATATTCTACATTTTTCAATTGTGGAAATCTCACTACACAATCACCATAAAATAAATGTGCAGTCTTGGTACCAGTGGGTGCAGCAGTACTTGCCTACCTATGCAGTGACTCATGTGTAGAGGTCAGAATAACCTTGTGCTCCTCATGCCGTCAAACCACAGCCGCTTCACATGATTACATGGTGACACAGACTCATGACAGTGACAGACTTTCTTCTTTGTCTCATAAGATCATGTCTATCATCGAACACTGCAGCACACGTCTACAAAACTCGGTGTGGCTTTTTTAACATTACATTCACTTTTTAGACACTGGGGGGACGGTCTTTATCCAGAGCTTAGAATGAGTCATCACAGGACACTGTCAATACTGGCGCGGTGTCCAAGGGGTACAGTGCCAATGACACAGAGACAAATGCCATTATTGACAATGTCCCTTCAGGTTATGCTTTACTGATTAACAGGTCAGAGTCAAGCAGGTGCAGCTCTGCCTTTTCCACCCCCTCAAAATCGTTTTTTAGGTTTTTTTTTTTTTTACATTTATGTCTCAAAAGAGAGCTTCTAATGACTATGCTGTGGTAGATGTTTGGCCATGTGTGCCAAAACAGTAGAGACAAATGACAAACTTCCTTGTTTTGTCTTTATCTCCAACTGTGCACAGAGGGTAGTCTCACTTCCACGTTGTGCACTCGGGGCTACATTTAACCAGGTGGAGAACTGTCTACATCATCAACATCCTCATAAGCTGCATTACAAACACCAGTGTAGAAGTCACCCCTTATGCAGTTATCCCGAATCCATGCCATTTTAGTATTGCTGTCAATGTTGTTATACTTTTATTAAGTAGAACCAAATTAGTAAAGTCCAACAGAAAACTCTAGCGTCTGTCATCTAGTTACCAAACTATTCTAGTAACTGAGCTGAGAAAAGATAAACAACTTCTTTCCTGTCACTATTCCTGATGGGTATGAAGGAAAATAGTACCAGTAGTAGGACAGCAAGGACACAGTAAAAAGCTTGACTTCTACAACAGTTAACGGTTGTAATACAAAGGGGCGGTTGGACGGTTAGTATCCCGAGGGCAATCTCCCTAGTTGAGCAGCTGAAGCAGGGTGTAAACGGCAATTGTATGAGGAAAGTCACTAACTTAAAGTTGAGCAATACGCTCAGTCCCTGGTGACAATTATGAGGAAAACAAACATTATATGCATCAAAGAGGAAATTGGCCCTTTTCAACCACTTTAAAGACAATGCCTTGGGGAAATAACAGACGTTTAGTAACTGCCAAGGGCAAACCAATTACTACACCATTAAAAAGAACAAAGTTTTAAGGGACTGTTGTGTGTGTGAGCTGCGTTATTTTCTCCAAACAGGGCATGTCGGGTGTGTCTCAAGAATGCTGCAATAATGTGGCCGAGGGATTATTGTACAGACATGAGTGTGAGGCTACGTACCCTCTGCAATAAGCTCCTCCACGGTGACTTGATACCGGCCGACTGCAAACACTTTCCCGAAGTAGTTGCTGACTCCGGAGCCGGAGCTGGACCCGGACGCCCCTCCGAGTCCGCCGCTCTCGGACTTTGGCATTCTAGAAAACTTCTTCATTCTGTCTGTCTGAGTACGACCGTCTAAATACGATCCTCACTGAAATTAACTATGCGGTCAAATTAACTTAATCGTTGCCCGACGTCCCCCTATCTACTGATCTCAAACCGTGTCTTCTCCTGCATGCTCCGCGTCCGGCGTCTTTCTGGAGTAAACTACCTGCGACCGGGAGACATGACAGGAACCACCGGGCTTCACGGCAGGATAACGTCGCCCCGGTCCGCGTCTCTCTCTCTCTGTCTCTCTCTTTCTCTCTCTCAGATCACGTACCGGTGCTGCCAGGCCAGGGCGAGGCGAGGCGAGGGCGACCGCATTCACTCCGACCGGAGACGAGACGAAACAGCGAAACGGGAGAAGAAGAGAAGCCCCGGGAGAGACCGAGATGTCTCGCTAGCCGCTACGACAACATCACGCTAGTCTGCTACAGCTGAAGCTAACAGGCACGGTCCCACCGTGCAGACACACCGGGAGGAGGAGGAGAAGGAGAAGGAGGAGGAGGACCGGGCAAACCGGTGGGGGAGGTACGCGGCGTTATTTACACATCGCGCCGCGTCGTCTCGGGCAATGGTTCCCTAGGAAACGGCGTTCCGTTTCCCCGCGCGACTCGTTCGACTTCACGCGGACGGTTGCTGGTTAGCGTTAGCCTGCTAGCTTGTTAGCCCGTTAGCCTGTTAGCTAGCTGGGCGGTTAGCACGCTGGCTAAAAACGCGAAGCTAGCCGCGCGGTATTATCCTCGGACCGAATGCGCGAGCCACCGTAAATGCAGGTGGGTTATGAAGTGCGCGTGCGACAGGCAGAACGAGCGCCCGGTGACTGTCGGTGTTCGCCAGCTCGTTTTGTCGTCAGGTCGGTTCGTCGTCAGGTCGGTTTGTTGTCTCTTTGTTTCTTCCTCTGTGTCATTTTCGGTAGACAAACGTTAAACTTGGAACTCTCGTGACTCTCGGTACAGATAAGTGGGTGGTTTGTTATCAAAGATGTTAGAGTTGAAATGTCAAGATGGCTCACACGCCGTTCAGCCTGTGGAAAGCCTTGTCCGTTGACAAGGGGCCGAACATGGTAGAGTGTAGGGCGGGAAGTCATCTCGCACATACATACAACTGTCTAAAAAAATTTTTTTTAATGAATATTCATGTTAATCATTTAACCGTGTAGTCATGGCTATTACGTACAGGATCTAATTCATGCAAGAACCCCATGAAGATTGACACTATGCATCACCATACTACGCATGTGCGAAAAGGAACACCTGTTAAACAAAAGTGTTTTCTTTTACTAATTTAAAGTCGTATAGGTCTCATACCGGTATCAGTACCTTGGTAAGACCTTAAATATTACACTGTTTGGCTAAATCAACTAAAACCCCAGCAGAAAAAAAAAGATATTGGACCAAATGTGAGATACTCTCATTCACTCCCAGTCAAAAAAGAAGCGGTCTAGTCTTCTTAGCGGTATTTTAAGAGAAGACGGAAGTGGGCGGAAGCGGAGTCTCTCTAATCGCCCGTATACATTCTGGGTTGTTATTACCCAATGAGACTGACAACCTAACCCGGCCTGGTCCGCCCCCTCCTATTGTTATGATTGGTGTAAGAAACGCACACACATCACTGATGGGGTGGCGTGAGTGACAGCTCGCCGTCTCCCCGTTTGGTTGAGGAAGAACACAAAACAACCCCAAGAATGCATGGGAAATAAACCTCAGCATACCTACACATTTTTAATGTCTTTTGTAATTCTGGTCATCTTATTCAATGAAAAAGCCCCACCAATGTGCTGGTCTGTGTTTTGCTTGTAAACATACCTTGCTCAAGGAATATTGTCTTTTCTAGGATAGTTAAATTGATCTGATTCTTAAATCAAACTGGTTAACGTTGAACAAGTACTGGGTATTAACGGTGACCTTCTGGGTACTTTCACAGAGCAAAACAACGGGATTTTCAGACATAGAGGTGTATGGGGAAGTAACATGTTTCAGTTGTCTCTTGACTGTCTAGTGTTTAGTATAGGTTCTGGTGAACAAAGACATTCCTGTATACTGGATGCATTACTCGCCACAAGATTTGCATACTTTATTTCTTGTCAGCAGAATGATCTAAATCGTACATCATCCAAAGTCCCCACATTCTTCTAGCCAACAATAGCTATTGGAAAGATAACCGTAGGTGGTAATTGATCACAATGCACATATCCAGGTCACTGGCAGTAGGGGAAGCACATGGCTGAGACATGGATTACATAAGCGACGAGGAGCAGAGAGGATCACATGACTGAAAACTCCATGTCTGGACACATCCTGCGCCTCCTCCCGCTCCGCAGGGGGGTCTCCGTTGACACACTTATTGTTCCCTGGTCCTGCAGTGTATACTGCCACCTGTTGGCGTTTGTCTACAAAGTCACACACACACACACACACACAGGCTAGCGGTGTCCTTCAACAACAGAGTCCCGGCCGACTACAAGGACGTTCTTCTGTATCCTAAAGAGAATTTCGTCACAGATTAATGAAGTACCACATGCACAAGTACTGCAGGTTTCTATTGTTGGCGATTTACTTTTTCTATTTACTTTTTTGTTTTGTTTTAATGAACTATTGCATTCAGATGCTTTGCCATTGTTGTTAATATAACATACATGCCAAAAAAAAGTATATTGAATAGAATTAAATTGAAATTATACTCAGGGACCACTGGAAATACACATCATGTATGTTGTGATGGTTCCCTTACATATGAATGGCTGTAGAGAGGCTCTTTGAAAGGCAGACCCTTTATGTTCCTGACCTATGAAGATTATAATGAGAGCGACCTATTGGATACCCTTTCTGTCTTGAATTGACACGCCTGAATTCTGGGCTGTTATACTTGGTGATATGTATCCACGGAAGACTGGAGCCCCATGGACACAAATAAACCTGGCCTACATTTCCAACGTTCCTCTGTAGATTTTATTTTCTTCCCTACATAGCTCCCAGGTCTGTGTGGGGACTCTGGCAATACAAAATGTCTCCTAAAATACTTAATTAGTCAAACTAAATCTGCTCTAACCCACTCATGTCTGCTCTAAATTGCACTCCTCGAACACTTATATTATTATCATAAAACACACACACACCCAGGATGTGACAGTGAGTTGTGTGAAGATAGAGATGCAGACTGGCAGCTCCTCCTCTTCCTGCTTTGTGGGGACGTGGGCAGAGTGAAGGACTCTGGGAGATTACATGGTTTTAATGAGGGAAATGTCTGCCTTCGGGCTCTCGTCCACCTCAATAGACAGCGAGTGAAGGACGGGCCTCAGACTCAGCGTCGACAGTAGTTCAGTCCACAGGCCTGCTCAGGCTCTCATCTGCCTGTCCTTCAGCTGCCTGTGTGGCTGAGAGCTCAAAAGGAGAGGGTTAGATAAGGCAGAACATCAGGTACACATGAAATATAACAGATAAGCACAGATATTTGATTTAGAAATGAAGAGGTCGAGAATGAAGTGGTTGAAATGTGAATAAAACATGGATTTTTTTAAACAGAAGTTTTTAAAGGAGAGGGGGCAGAGAGGAGACAGTCCAGTGGAGTGAGTTCTATCCTCCAGACATTATACAACTGTCAAACATGTCTCAAACGGGCATCCACTACAGCTGAACAAATGCACTTATTGAAGTCCCACAACAGTTAGGTTTGTACCTTGTACTTACATTGTGCTGTTACACTCTTGTAGACGTATTATGTATTAAGGGTATTTTTATTAGGTGCTAAGGCACTATTATTATTTGTATCTGTAAATCTATCTGTGCCTCTAATTTACCACTTGTATATCATTTGTACGTCAACTTAGCATTTTTAAATGTATATGTACTATATTTGTGAATCTCAACCTATTCGTGCGTATCCACAAATGCAGGGAGGACCAAGCGCTTTCCAGTAGGAGGCGGTAATGCAGCAGTTATGGATGCCAACCGCTGTTACACTAAACGGAAGAAGAAGAAGCGCTGTCACTGATTGCCAGTCACACACACACACTGCTTGGATTTTGTAAAACACATTCGATAATTCCAGTCTTTCAGACAGTTCACTGTTTGGCAGTACTAGCGCCCTGAACATTCAATACAGTATCTCTGCTTGGTGGCTGTTCACTACATTTTCCATGGAGAAGATAGATAGATAGAGAAGTCGCTTACACGTTTCGCAGATGTCAAGTTTACGACACAAACTACATTGGTAAACAATATCACGCGGATAAAAATAGACTGTTTTATCCAACCCTGTCAGTCATGGTGACGGAATGTGATTTATTCTAGCAAATAACAAGTACACGAATAATGGCGATTTGGCAACACGGATTGACATGGTTTATTAGTTTATTATGGTTTATTGTGTCGCCGCATAAAGATCGTAGGGAAACCACAGCTTTATTAGTGTTATTAGTGTTGAATCACACCATGCATGAACGCACACACTAGTTTTACTTCCAGAATACCTTTACAACATAATGTAATGCAACATATCACAAGTCATATCTGATGAAGAGCAGCTCCTCCTCC
>OMKK01091704.1:27199-39324 GCA_900302305.1 Polymixia japonica
ACTTAACTTCCACTAGAGGGCTCTTAACGTTTCACACCAAAATAAACAGCCAATCGGAACACCCAACAAATGTCACATGGTTTTCTGTCCGCCATTGATTTAGATCAAATATGTCTGTTCAGACCATCCAGATGAATCTGATCTAATGCAACAATCCAGAGGATAGCCCCAGTTAGCAACTCTAGCGTTAACATTGAGTCTATGGGGAACAAAGTGCCTGAAATTGGCTGGTACACAATATCGCGAAATATGAAAACCTTTGGTGCATGTACTTGAACTGCACATGTAATAGTAATATTGGAATATTTGGAATATTTTAGATTGAAAACAAGCAGACAATTTCAGGCAAATCACCTGAAAGGTATTAGTTTTGGTCCCATCCGCATCCATCTGAATTAATTTGATCCAACTTTATAGGGACAGACAAGGTAAGTCTATGAGGAGGAGGGTGTCTAAAACTGTCTGCTTGTTTTCAATCTAAAATTACTCAAAATGCATGTATGCCTTATTTGATCTGAAACATCAGTTTCACAACTTGCAAAACATGCATTAGAAAAGTCTCCAGGTATATTACATGTGCAGTTCAAGTACATGCACCAAAGGTTTTCATATTTCGCGATATTGTGTACCAGCCAATTTCAGGCACTTTGCCATTTTCCTAACTTATCTATGCTGTCCATATCACAAACACATAAAACCATCCCACCCCCCACCCCAAAAAATAATATTAAAACTAAGATGTGGCACTAGTTGCCTTTTTCCTGACATCTAAGCAGCGGCAGAGTGACCACTGATGCTAACGTGGCTAAGTGATGTTAACAAGATATTATTAAACATATATTTGCAGGAAGGCCCTGGTGGTTCCAGGTTAAAGTGAATGCCCCGTAAGCACTACATCAGTAGTTCTAGTCCCGAAAATGACTTTTTTTTGTATGTTGCCTACCATCATTTTCCTAACGTATCTACACTGTCCATATAACAAACACATAAAACCATCCCACCCCCCAACCCAAAAAATAAAAAATAAAATGTGCCAGTAGTTGCCAGTGAGGCGTCAGCAACTGCTGGCTGAGGTCCCACTACCTGCCATCTCTCCTGACTACCTGGCTTTTTCCTGACATCTTTCCTGACTACCTGCCTGTTCCCTGATATCTAAGTCAGTGAGTGACCCCTGACACTAACATGGTTAAGTCGTGTTAACAGAACATTATTAACCATAAATATTTAGTGTCCCAGTGGCTCCTGGTTAAAGAGCATGCCTTGTAATCACAACGTCTACGGTTCGGGTCCCGTAACAGACTCTTTTTATATGTCATCTACCATCATTTTACATCACATTCAAAAGAAGTTTCTGCTGCTGGACTCGAACCAGCGACGTTGTGGTCACGGGGCATGCGCGTTAACCAGGAACCACCAGGACATCACAGCAAAACTGAGATTTAATAACGTCTTGTTGACGTAATTATATAAAATGACTTAAAAAAAAGAATAGGATGTGGTTGCTCAGTAACTACGTGAAAAAGACTTACGGCTGCTGACCTGTCGTGAAAACACACTAGGAACTCTGGCCCCGCCCTCGTTATCGTGTTATCCATGTTCAACGATTTTCAAACTTTTAACTTTCAAATGATTTAATCAATTGGTTGTTTAATAAACTGAATTGCCTATACACATATATCGTGACACAGTTTTTTTTCTGGTTGATGATTGTTTCATATTCTCGAAGTCGAACTTTCATCTTGTATCGCATTTGTGACCGTAAAGCGAACAGTGAGATAGATCATCTCATAATTAAATCTAATAACTTTCATTATGAATAGGCCGATACAAGAGAAAATACAAGAGCTGTAATACCGACATACATCCCCAAGTAAAACGCAAATGATATAACATCGGAAAACAATATAATAACGGATAAAAATACCTGTCAGTCACGTTGACGGATTGGGAATTAAATCACACCATGCATGAACACACTAATTTTACTTCCAGAATACCTTTACAACATAATGTAATGTAACATATCACAAGTCATATGTGATGAAGAGCAGCTCCTCCTCCTCTCTCCTCTCCTGTATCTCTCATCAAGAACGTCACTATAGTGTCCAGTGTGCAAGAAGCGCCATCTAGAGGCCATGGAGCGTCACTACCGTCCCTGTCTGTTCTGTTGTCTGTTGTATAGACGGTCAAGTGACGCTAAAATAGCGGAATAATTGGATGCAGCAGGTCTGGCGCTTCTAGTGTTAATTCATCCATCTTTCCTGTTGCCTTATTTGTTTTTCAGCTATAAGAACCATACTAAATCACCTTGTAAAATGTTTTTACTGTTAGACTTATACTTTGGTTATAGCCATTTCATTCTATTGGCCAGCTTTATTTTTATATAACCTTTTTTTTTTTTTTTACAGTTATCCTACTTGCTTTTGTTAGTTATATTATTCGCAAAGCACCTAAAAAAACGTTGTGGTCCTTGAAAATCACTGTCAACAAAGTTTGTCAGTATTTATGATAACCTGATTTACTTGTAATAACCCAGCTCTGTCATTTTCTGTCACTTCATATTTCATCTCTCTGTCTCTCTCTAGTTGGGTCTGGAAATGGCCTATTGGACAGCGGTTAACACAGTCTTTGTGCTGGGCAGTCTGGCCATGTACTTTGCTGTCACCTTCCTCATGTACAGTAACGGGATGTTTCTCATCTTCCCCTCGTCCTTCCCCTTCATAGGTGAGTGCTGGTGTGCTCTTTGTTCGCCGACCTCAGTTTAGAGACATTCTGTCTCATTTGCGCATGTATGTGTTCGCTTTTGTACTTCTATCCTCATGAGGACCAAAATGTCCCCACGAGTATAGTAGATGAGTCTGCTCCATAGTGCAGCCATTTTGCCTCCCATCACAAGGACCCTCTAGTGGGTAGAAAATGCTACATATTTCACCTTTAAGGGTAAAGTTTGATGTAAGGCATACAGTAGTGAGGATTAAGGCAGTGGTGTAATGGTGTCTGGGAAGGTGGGTAAACTAGTGTCTTCTCACTCTGATGTTCTGTCACCTTCCTGATCAAGTCAGTCAAAGAGGGAGAGTGGAGAGCCACTGAGTTTCATCAAGTTGCTTATGTTCGATACCAACAATACAAGGTCCTCACTTGTCAAGCACTTTTGTGTGTGTGTGTGTGTGTGTTTTTAGGAACAGCCAGGAACACTATGAACCAGCCAAACGTGTGGCTGACTGTCCTCCTCACCTCTATCCTGTGTATCCTTCCTGTGGTGACCCACCGCTTCCTGTTGATCCAACTCTGCCCCACCATTAACGATAAGGTACAGACACCAGCGATGTAGACGTCCCGGTTTTTGGCTGGACCGCAACAGCGGGGCGCCGTTTTGTTGTTTGCAGTCACATGAAATTCAGATGCAGGGCAGGAAGTGAAAAGCAGAATGGACTAGATGGAGGAAAGCCCGTACTGTGCTAGTTTAGACAATATTATGAGAGAAAGGTATAAACAGAAAATCACAACATATGTTGGACATGATCGTTATGTTATGAAGACATCTGCCCTCTAGCAACAAGGCCTTTGGCCACAAGTTCCTACTAAAGAGGAGCGGTCTTATATTGGTCAAATATTGCTTTACTTTGGCTTTGTTTGCCAATAAGAATTATATAAATGTTAGTGTTTTTGTCTTCAACTTGAAGTTACAAAAACTTGTCTGGCAGCTAGCTGGTCGATATTGGTTTACACTAGATTTATTAAATTGGTCGTTATGATTTTCAATTAAGAATTGTCAGCTGTGGCTGTGCAGATTAGCTGCAGGATTAATACATGAAAATGGGACTTTTTGGGGACTATAATGGTGGCCACTTGTCATGAAATGCAGTGTTTGTCAGAATCTGTCAACAGTTGTTCAGATCTGCAAGATGAAATTCCTTTATCCATGGCCTATCCTGATGCCTGTCCCTATCGAATTTACAGGTGATGTTTAAGGTGAGAGAGGCCAAAGCGACACCACCTCCGCCGCCTCGACGCACTCGCATCCGTCGAACCAGCTCCCGGCGGTCAGGATACGCCTTCTCGCATGCGCAGGGCTACGGGGACCTGGTGACGTCGGGACGGTTCCTGCGGCGTCCCGGCATGTCGCGAGTGTCCGGCTTCGCCCATACGGGACGCACCACGACGGGCTTCAGCCCTATGGGACGCTCGGCTGGCTACAGCCCCACAGGACGTCCCCAGAACGCCAAGGTCCAGGATGTGGAGGTAACCTCGCTGCAGATGTACAGAAAGTCATAGAAAGAGTTGGGAGGAACTGCAGAGATGGTCCTGGAGGAAGAATGACATGCTACTTGGATAATCACGTCACAGGCAGTCCGATGTGTTGTGGTCCCCAGGATGCACATCCATTGTCGTGAGAAACTTGCTTGGGGTTTCAAGAGAACATTATGTGAGCAGTCTTTCATATCCACTTGATCTCTCATCAATCCGTTGACTTCTGTACCAGGAATTTTCCGTACCAGTTGAACAAAGGCATCTCTCACATGGTATGCAAACACTTTGATGGGTACATGGACTACTTTGTATTCAACAAGCAACTATGAGATCATTGTCTATATGTGTTGTGATTGGGCTCTCACTGAAAAAGCCACTTATTGCTGATTTCAATAATGCCTGGATCCAGGACACAAACTTCATGCAGGGGGAGGATCCAGAGGAAACCTGGACCAATGAACATCTTTTGGAATCTATATTAAAAAAACCCAATGGTTGAATATATTTTTTGACAATAAATACACCACGTAAATCGTTTTATAAATTGACCACAACCTGTGTTTTAACCCCTGTTGGTTTGAGCTACACGCCAGCATCAGATCAGGGTAAGGCCTTGATGGAGGAAGAGAAGATGTTATGTTTACAGACTACCCTCGGTCTATCAGACATTCTTAACCCCTGGCCAGTTGCAATGCAGGACTTTGCATGGAGAATATTACCAGCAGAACCGGGTTTCATCAAATACTTTAAAGTTCCTATGTTAAAAATGTTATTTTCCTAACTCAAATTTAGCTTTTATCTAAGGGATTATATGTTTTACAGTAATTTCAGACATAATATGACAACTGAGTGTCTCTGGTTACTATGACAACAGCTCAATTTCTAAAGACAGTCAACTGCTCAGCAGAGACTGTTATTTTGGAACATCTTAAAAACTCATTCAGAAATTAATTTTAATATATTAAAGCTGCTATGTGCATTATTCTGACTACCAATAGTGAAGGGGAATTACAACACCTCTCCATTGGTCCTCTCCTCTGTCCATCAAAAACCTCACACACTACAGGTGAACACATTCTTGGGAGGAGTTTAGAGCCAGACCGGCGATGTAAACATGGTTTAGAAAAGAGAGAAAATCAACACTGACAGTGTGGCAGACACTTTTCATATCATATCTCACTGAACCTTTTAATGTAAAATAACATAACATAGCACATAGCAGCTTTAAATGTCAATTATGTTCTCCAAACCTGTTGGATTGCAGCAACAAATTAGTGTCCATCTAATGGAAAAAGGCTTTCAGACAGTTAGCTTGGTGTATAGCATTGTTCTTAACTAGTATAGAAAACTACCGGTAGCAATTTAGCTGGTATCAAGCTCACTGGCTTGAGACCTGCTACACACTCAACCATCCTTTTCTTTGAATATTGTGTGAATTTCTTTAGCAATATCAAGTACTTCACACCTGCACAATCATCTGAGGAGCCAGAGAGGCTAGAATGCGTTTTGGTTACAATAATTTATCTTTTGTTTACAACTTTTGTCTTTATCGCTAAGACATTTGGCCCTGTATGATCCCATAAGGATACAGGTCAGGTCAGACATTTTAGGGGACGTAAACATAAGAAAAACACATTTTTGAGTGGAGGGGATCTTTAAAGTCATGTTTTTTTATGCAACCTGTGAATGACTGCCGGATACAACAATATTTTATTCATACTCCCCCAAAACAACACATTAATAGAAATAATAAGCCTGATGGGATTAGTGCCATAATTAAATTAATCTGTAATATTTAGAATGTCAATCGTTGTTTGGAATATTGCTATTATGCAGTTATTGGTTTTTTTTACTTGTACCATCCAAAATTGAATATGAACCAATAGGAAGAGAACAAAATGGCGACTGAGGGATGCTGGGATATTATACATTGTGATCTTTTAATCTCTGAACAGCTACAACAACTTCAACTGGCTGAAATTATCACATTTACATAATATTGCGTTATTGAGTAGTGATTGGGAAGAATCAGTAGACAGGCTGTGTTTTAGTAACAAAATTATTGGCAGTTATTTATTGAACAAAATCACAGACAAGGCATATTCTTACAAAATCATGGAAAACTGACAAAAGAACTTACGGATAGTGAGAAACCCTCACGCAACTGCAATGACTTGAATAAGGGGTGCTAAACGGGAAATCCTGTGGGAAATCCTGTA
Source organism: Polymixia japonica (assembly GCA_900302305.1). Classification (NCBI taxonomy): domain Eukaryota; kingdom Metazoa; phylum Chordata; class Actinopteri; order Polymixiiformes; family Polymixiidae; genus Polymixia; species Polymixia japonica. The sequence goes on from OMKK01091704.1 coordinate 33,670, forward strand.
GAAAACATCCAATTATTGCAAAACGGTAAACAGATTACGTCACGTGCAAAAAAACAAAAAATGCACAAGTCAGGTAGTCAGGAGTATCGTGAGTATGACAGCGATACGTGAAATCCATTGAACCAGCTGTTTTATGCATTCAACAGACAGTCTGGTAGTCGAGTTCATTATAATTTTTACAAATTTGACTTGAAGTGGCAATCTCGAAGATCTCCCATTTCGTTGTCTTTGGCGGCACCTATAGCAAAAGGTGGTAATTGCAGGTGTGTAATTGGACCTCACTTCAATGGGAAAACGCATAATTAACGCTAATTTGAATGCATGGTGGGGAAGTCACCACAGACACCCGGTTCTTAATACTCACAATACTGCAAATACAAGGGCTTTCATCAGTGGGTCATAGGCTCAATCACCATCATTACCTCATTCAGCGATAGATAGTGACTTAACAGACATTTATTTAAATGAAAATCTTCGGAGATCTTAGAGATTGCCACTTTAAAATCAAATTTTTTGGAAATCATTCTGACAGTCCTACTGTGTACTGGTTGTGAACCAAAGATTCTGTCAAGAATTTGTGTGTCGTGGTTTACTACAAAGAAATGTTTTATCAAACAGAACCTGTAGAAAAGATTCAAGAGGGCATTGTGGTCGTCACACAGGATAGACACAGGTTTAATGCATAAGGGGGACTAAAATGTCTACCTATGTACAGTAGGTGTGTTTCAATATATTTCTTACAGTTTTTCTATGGTACTGTAACTACCAAATCAAAATATACTGCAATCTTATTAATAAATTCAGACATATCTCTGGCCCTGGGGACTGAGATGGCAACATTGTTTTTTTACTTCTTAATGGTTATTTCCTCCAATATTACAATAATCCCGACCATTTTGTATAATTTTGTACCTTTAAAGATGTTTTTTATCTCAATAAAATGATCTGAAAAGATCAGCAAGACGTCTCAAGTGGACCGTCATGTGTTAATTCAAGTTTCTACTGTTGATGAACCCTTCTCCACAGAACTACAGCTCTACGGTTTCTCCCTCATATGGCTCCTAATGTGTGCTTTCAGACCTGTAGTTTGAGTGAATGTTCTCCCACAAGTGCTGCATTTATAAGGTTTCTCCCCCGTGTGGATTCTGATGTGCATTTTCAGGCTCCAGCTGACAGTGAATCTTTTCCCGCAAAAAGTACATTTATAAGGTCTCTCCCCCGTGTGTGACCGAAGGTGCCTGATCAAAGATGAGTGATCAGAGAACTCTTTCCCACAGTGGCTGCAGCTGTAAGACCCCTTACCAGTGTGGACTCTTATGTGCTCTTTCAACCGCTCACTGCTGTTGAATCGTCTCCTGCAGAGACTGCAAACATACGGTTTCTCACCTGTGTGAAGTTTGAAATGCACTTTGAGGTTCCATCCACATCTGAAGCATTTCCCGCAAACTTGGCACCGGAAAGGCCTTTCCCCTGTATGGGTCAACATGTGTCTCTTCAAGTCGGACGACTGGGTGAACGTCCTCCCGCAAGTGGCGCAAATGATAGGCTCTTTGACTCTGCGGATTCTCATGGGGGTTTTCAAGCTTGCAGAGTCAGGAACATGGTCCAGACTGGGGCTCCTCTCTTGAATACAGAGCTGCTGGTCAGTGAGAACTTCCTCTTCACTGACAGATGTCTGCAGGAGGTCTGGAGGAAGGATGAAGAAAGTACTGTTATTGCACACTTGGTAAATTAATTACTACTTACTTTAATACGACTTAACAGACAGTTTTGATGCTATCTTAGCTATTATCCTTCAGTGTGCACGTCAGCAGTCAGCAAAGAGAAGCAAGAAAGTGAGGAAGCAATAGCACAAACTAGCATCAAACCTGCACAAACAGGCATGTCTTGAGATATATTTTTAATGACATCTTTTTACAGACGTGCATTACTGCAGGATGAGTGTCACCGTTTTGAAAAGGATGTGTGTTTTGGGTGATTTTGGGATCAAAGTTTGCAATTGCCCTGACGTATTGGAGACTAACGAACCCTGCCAAGTCAGATTGTAAGTAGTGCTTTAAGAAAGCTTGATAGGTAAATGTGGTCCAGGTCAACAATGGACATAATTATCCTTTAACATCATATACAATTCCTCAAAAACAAAAAAATAAATGAAATACATTTATTATCTTTGTACACCCTTTTGTGTGCTATGTTTATCCTCATATGTCATACAAGCAAATAAATACTCAGTATACAACTACACATCTTTGAAAGAGAGAAACTGCATACGGCTTCACCTGTGTGGGTTCTGAAATGAACTTTGAGGTTCCATCTGCATCTGAACCCTTTCCCGCAAACTTGGCACCGGAAAGGCCTTTCCCCTGTATGGGTTATCATGTGTCTCTTCAAGTCGGACGACTGGGTGAACGTCCTCCCGCAAGTGCCGCAAATGATAGGCTCTTTGACTCTGCGGATTCTCATGGGAGTTTTCAAGCTTGCGTAGTCCAAAAAGTCTTTGCTGCGATTCTTGAACATTTCAGGCTTCTCGTGCAGTTTCTGCTCTGTACTCTGAGTTGATCCTGCGTTACTGTGGTTGTTGCTGCTGTATGTTTCGTTACCGTTGCTCTCAAATAAAAGGCGGTCGTAAGAGAGGGGTGGACAGTCTCTCACTGGTTCTGATAACCCAAAGCCCACAGGTATCATACTTTTAAATGAAGTACTGGCTAGAGGTTCTCCCTCTTCTTCGCTCAGCGTTTGGTAGGAAGGCTGATGTTTACCCTGACCACTTTCAACATGAGTAGGAGTTAACTTAAAGATATCAGCCTCTTCCTGTACTAGAAAGGTCTCGCCTTCCGCACTGTTCCAGAGTTCCTGCTGTTCTTGTTTAATCGGCAGGGGTTCTGGGTCCTCCTGGTCCTCCGTACAGAGCTGCTGGTCAGGGAGAACCTCTTCTTCACTGACAGATGACTGCAGGAGGTCTGGAGGAAGGATGAAGAAAGTACTGTTATTGCACACTTGGTAAATTAATTACTACTTACTTTAATAAGACTTAACAGACAGTTTTGATGCTATCTTAGCTATTATCCTTCAGTGTGTATTTTGGGCAGAAAATTCAATTTTAGTCGAATAGTCGAATTTGTGTGCAACCAACATTTGATAAATGAGGCCCAATATTCTTCTATCACTTCATATCATGCTTAGTAGCATTTGTTGATATGTCTATGGTGTGCAAGCTAATGTACTTGCTAATGTACTCGCTTCTGAACATCTTACCAGTGTGGATTCTTGTGTGCTCCTTCAACCGCTCACTGCTGATGAATTTTTTCCCGCAGAAACTGCAAGCATACGGCTTCTGGCCTGTGTGGGTTCTGATATGCACTTTGAGGTTCCAACTGCATCTGAACCATTTCCAGCAAACTTGGCACTGGTAAGGCCTTTCCCCTGTATGGGTTATCATGTGTCTCTTCAAGTCGGACTTGTGGATGAACGTTCTCCCGCAGGTGGTGCAAATGAAAGGCTTTCTGCCTCTGCGGATTCTCATGTGAGGTTTCGAGCTCAATCCTGCGTTCTTGCGGTCGCTCTCAACTAAAAGGCAGTCGTAAGAGAGGGGCGGGCAGTCACTCGATGGTTCTGGTAGCCCAGAGCCCTCAGGTAGCATCCATTTAAATGAAGTACTGGCTAGAGGTTCTCCCTCTTCTTCACTCAGCATTTGGTAGGAAGGCTGATGTTTACCGTGACCACTTTCAACATAGGTAGGAGTAAACTTAAAGATATCAGCCTCTTCCTGTAATAGAAAGTTCTCGCCCTTCCCATTGTTCCAGAGTTCCTGCTGTTCCTGCTTAATCGGCAGGGGTTCTGGGTCTGGGGTTCTGGGTCTAGGTTCTAGGTCCTCCTGTACGGTTTCCTTACAGTGCTGCTGGTCAGGGAGAACCTCCTCTTCACTGACAGATGACTGCAGGTCATGGTCTGGAGGAAGGATGAAGAAAGTACTGTTATAGTAGTTAAGAGCTGCTAAGTACTTCTAGGTCAGTTTTTGGCAGTATCATTTCATGAACAATAAACGTGATTACTGATCTAACATCAGTTTTGCGTTCTTTTAATTTCAGTGCACTCATCAGTGCTTAGGGCAACTTCTACTGACAGGGGCATGTCAATTTCAACCTGGTGAATTTTGCTTAGCTTTCTAATTCCAGGGGTAAAACTGACGTAGTTTATGCCTGATGTGTACATGTTCCATGCAAACTGTCTATGAGTGAGTGAGTGCCTGAGTGCCTGAGTGAGTGAGTGAGTGAGTGAGTGCCATTTTCCATGACTGCAAAATTGGTCTATAAAATCCCAGGTTTTCCAGGATGTGCGAGAACCCTGTCAGAGAGAACATAGGCTCTGGAGCTGCCATTTTGAAGTAGGGAGACACAATCAATTAACAAGTAGTTAGAAGAACCCGTCCATTGACTCTGATGGATGATGTTGACAGATATATTTGTTTCATTGCAAAAGCCACATCTGGTGTCACTGAAATAAATAAATAAAACGAATTGCTTGATAAAGAAATATATAGAATTCCCTGTCGATTTAAAGATTTAATTATTAATTTAACACTACATACATTTATTAGTGATAACCCTTGACAATGTAGTTATTTATTCACAGGCAAGACACCGGGTCAGTGAGCAGCGTATAGACAATCACTGCACCTACCATCTGCCCCCTCCCTTTGAACTCTGGGGGAAACACTGTATATTTATTTAATTAATTTTGACCCAAATATTCCTCCACAGCTGCGGCACGATGAAGCGATGCCAATGATGCACAACAGCGACACCTATAGGCCGCCTGGACTAAGACGACTGCACGTCAGCCTGGGTTAAGTGAATTATGGATAATAATAGAAAATCAGCGAGCGACATCTTTAATGATTTCCAGTAAATTACAAAAAAAAACCTTTTGATATTACAAACCTATTTTATGCAACTTAATATCCGGCTTCAGGAGGACATCCAGCAGCCTGCGTTGTCGGTCGATCTCTTCCTCGTACTGTACGACCGTTTTCTCAAATACTCCAAATATCTCTTCAGTCGCCGCAGTCAGACGTTCGCTGACTATCTCTCTCAAAATGTGTAGTTTCGACATTTTCACAGAAATAGAGATGTGACACTTGCAACTTGTGCAGCTGAACCAGAGCTCTTTTAGAGAGCTAGTTCAACACAAGCCCTGTTCAGTCAGCCAGAATTAAAAAAAATATATACTTCCGGTGATAACCTTCAAAATAAAAAACCCGTCATAATCAATTATTATGTTATTATTATTACTATTATTGTTATTATTGTTGTTGTTTTTATATATGTGTTTATTTATTTATGTATTGAGTAATACAAAGTAACATTGAAATTATTTTATTTAAAAATGTGCTTTTAAAGCATTCATATCCATATGCCCATATAGTGATTTCAAGACGCCATATGGAGCTGTCTGAAATTCACAAGACTCAAACACCAAACTTAAACCAGACTACTTTGGACAATGTCTACTAGAATTGTATCCCATGTCGGTGGCACTGTTGTTGGTGAAGGCTATTATATGAGACCTCAAGTCAAGTCAAGTCAGCCAGAATTTGCCTCTAATGTAATATGGGGCTCACAAAAAATCATAAAGACCCAATCACCAATCGTATGC
>OMKK01091706.1:0-10591 GCA_900302305.1 Polymixia japonica
ATACACACACACACACACACACTCACACACACACACATATACACACACACACACACACACACAGATATACATACACATATAAATGAGTGAATCATCCATATGCATACACACATGGACAAACATGTCCATGCACATTGCACTTATTTAAATACATTTACACACACACACACACACACACACACACACACACACACATACACGCCGTGCCTCTCATTTATCAACGCCTGTTTATGCCGCGATGAGCGCTCTAACCCTCCACCTCCTTACCCCTACCTCCAAATCATGAATGGCTGACCTTTCAGACAAATGGAAATGCAGGCGGTGAAGATTGCTTCAATCGCATCCATTGTCAAAAGGCCAAGCCCAGATAAAAGCCAGCCAAAATGAGTGCCGTTGCGGAGCGGTGCAGCTTTTCTTTACTCTGTCTCCAGAGGCAGACCGGAGTTTGCGTTTTTTTTTGTTTTTTTTTTCCTTTCTGAGCATGAAAGATCCACAGAGTTTATGTTCGGCATTCTCCAAGTGCCAACTTGACTTTGCCAAAGGCCAGTCATGCAAATTCTCAAGTTGCCCGTGTGGAGACTTTCTCTTTCTCTCTCTTTTCATCCTTTCATTTCATTTCATGTGTGTGTGTGTGTGTGTGTATCTGTCACGACTGGTCAAGAAGAGTATGATAACCTAGTTCTCTTTTGCATCTCGTGTCAATATTGATTGATCACCGAGACTGATGCAGCCCTGCGAGTCCTGAATGCCACAGGCATCTATCACCGGCGCGCAATATCGGCTGTCTTTCGCAGTTTCTTCAGGGATCCACGATCATTTCAAACCGCTCAGTCAATCACGCACGCTGTTATGTAAGCATGCAGAATAAAGGAGACGACCCTGTCTGAATCGGCCGACTGACAAAGGCAAAGTTGCAGAATACTTTCCCCACGACGCTCCCAATCTCCTGCCGATGGAGAGTGAATTGCACACCGGGAGGAAAAAAGATTGTTGCATGGCGCAATCTGGGTTTTTTTCCAGATTGGTATTCGTGAGGATAGCCTTCGAAAGTCAGTCCTGTGCGTTCCTCACTATATCCCCTGGAACCCATATCTGTATTACAATGTAACGGAATGAAAACCCAAAAGGGCAAGTGAGGCGATTACAGATGTAATAATCAAATCGTGCCAATGCCATAATCATGCTAGAACACAACACGCATTGCCTCAGGCAATGTTGTTAAATCATTATTGTCCTTTAATTCCCACTGTATCTCTTCACCATTAGAAGCTGCTCCGTTGTAATTGTGTGCATCATCTGCATGTACAACCTAATGGGGGAAATATGCATTATGTATAATCATCAAAGATGGGCAAAATAAGATGTTTGCTTAATGCCAGCACAGAAAGCTTTAAAGACTCCGTAGTCTGTCGCTGATCCACCAGTAAGAGGATGATTAACCACTTGCTAGGGATGACCAGAGCATAGACTGATCTGCACCACAACCATTAAACAGAAACAAGTGCACTTAAAGGAAACCACTTAGCATCCCGGTGAGGTGCAATGTCCAACTGTTACGAACTATTTATTTGTTTGTGGCTAACTGAAGGTGACAGTTGTTGAATCGTTTTTATCCCAGTTCTACAAAATTGAGAGCTGCTCAACAGCTCACCACAATAGAAATGTCAATTTGAATGAATTCCTGGTGGATTTTTTTTTTTCCCCAAAAAAGCATACACACACATTTCTATGACAACGGGCCATCTTGCAAATTAACACTTACACCTAGAACACAAAACCCTTGATGTTGAGTCAGAGGGTGAGAAAACGGGACTCAAGGATGAATCATAACTCCGACTAAGTCATCATCCCCCAAAGGCTGTCAATCAGGTCAGTTTCCTCCATTATACGTGGGCGATTCTCCGAGGGCCCAGGGTCACCTGCGTCTCCTCATCGGTGACACACCATTTCACACTGCACACGCCCAATTACTCCAAAAACCAATGGGGCGCAGGAAAGAACTGAAACCTTCCATGTGTGAACAGGACCTACATAATCCCAGTCTCCATTGTCAACACATTTGGGAAATAGTTCACTAAGGCTGAACGGTGTGTGGACGCTGATGGTGATGGAATATGTGTCAGCCAGGCTGATAGGATGAGTCTATGTTACACTCCAGGGATCTCACCTTGTATTGATGGGATTATTATCTTGACGATGCCAAGGGTGACCCGCTGTGATTACCCGGCACTGACTTGCTTAGCTGCACGCGTGCACCACGCACAATTAAGGTCAGGCTGATCCATTCTATCTGGAGAAAAATCACATGTCATGATAAAGTATGATCCAATGTGCTATCCAATATGCCTGTGTTTTGTGACAGAATGGAGAACGATCCATCATCTGGGAGATTGGGGAGGTTTTGCCTAGTTTAGAGGGCTGCATCTGCCTCAGGTTGCCATGACATTCAGTCATCTCTTAAAGAAAATCTGTTTTTATCCTCTGAGTTAGGTCGTGAACCAGAGAGACTGAGATGAGATTTTGATTGTAAATTGGTTTTCTTTCTTGATTAGAAAAATGTTTTCATCAGGTATGGAATAATCTTGTCCTTGAAAATGTCCCTCTTTGACAGTTTAAATGAAAAGAAAGACAATGATTGTGAGGCTACCATTATGTTTTTCATAAATGCCATACCCTTGAATTTTAACCGACACACATAATAATGCAGTCAAAAAACGTTTCATATTGAATTTGAATCAGGCTTTTTAGTTACTCCAATTATGCCAGAACCATGATAAATATGGACATTCAGTCTAGTCAATTCATCATCTGACTAGAAGGTTCTGCACAAATATGCAGAGAAAACTCTTGGTGACAATAGTTGCCAAAAAGAATGCTTCAAAGGAAAATGACCTTCACAGTTCACCACATTCATCAAGATTGATCCTTACCTACCCACACAGCGCCAAGTGACACTTCCAATCCAATTGGCATACTAAAAACTTTAAAAAGAAACTTTTACTTGAGAGAGCAAGAGAGGGAGAAATAGCGAGCGAGTTACCAACCTGTAAGCTTAACAGAGGTATCTATTTTTCTGCTGACATAATGTGAAACTGCATTTCCACCTCTCCAAAATAATGGCTGCCTTATCAACAACCAATCAACCAATCAATCAATCAACAACTTAATTGTCCCAAATGGGAAATTTGTCGAGCAGTCATGATCAAAAACATACAATACAACAGACAATCACAGTACACAGTAAGAGCAGCACACACTTACATCAATATACTATAATAATAATAATAATAAACTTTATTTGTATAGCACCTTTCATACAAGAATTGTAGCTCAAAGTGCTTCACAACAATAAATTTTACATAGAATGCAGAGTTAAGGCATAGCAAGGAAAAGACATTAAAAAACAAGTGCAAAATAATGAAAAATAATGAAAAACATTAAAAAACAAGTGCAAATGATGATCACATCGTATCAGATCCTAGCGATACTAGGAAGGTTCACATGTGCAAAAGTGCGATATTAACAATAAAAACAAACAAGACACCTGATGCCGGTCACTACAAGAGCAGCGCCCGCTTCCACCTTCAACAGTTCCCCTGGCTTTGCTTTCGGATCGAGCCGCCGCTGTGTGGTGCCTTTCGCGGTGGCTTGCCGTTCAAACACAGGGAGTGTGGCGCCCAGAAAGCGGTTGAACCTGGCCCGATATCATCCCCGAGGGAGAGCGAGAGAGAGAAAAAAAGTGATTCACATGTTTAAAATTGAAGTGCGCTTCCCAATTTCCCAGCCGTCTCAGCTTTGATAAATGGGCCTGCGCTCGCACTCCTGAGTGGTCAACACTGGCTGTCTCAATTCAGAAGACAACAGATTTATGTGATATTGCTTCAGTGACATCCTTGAAAACTCGATGGCAACACTCTGGCAGCCATATTCAAAACAAGCGTAGCAGCAATAAGAATTGCAGAGAACTGACATATTGACATTATGCTGCGGTGGTCACAAATTGAGCCCTTTCAGCCGTTTAAAGGCATATACAGAGATCATGCATGAGTGAGGACTCTGGGAAAAAACCTGTCATGTGCTTTCACAAACAATGTGCATATTTGAATTGCGGGGTAAACTCAAAGTCAGTTGCTGCCTGACCTAGCATGACACTATTGCTGAATTTATGGCTGTTCCAGCCTCCCTCGTGTCAAGTACAGTCCGCGATGTATTTATTTATTTATTTTTGACAGTCTGTTTACGCTTTCTCAGAGATAATCTACCGGCCAGTCTAGTCTATTTCCTGATCAAAATCATTCAGTAAATGGAACTTAATAAAGGGCTGCCCCTTGGTCAGGACTTGGTATCTCTGTGCTCTGCCCGCGTCCAATCGATTCTCTCCCCGGTTGCTCCGGCTTGGTCATCTGACAGAACACCATTCACGCCTCTGAAATGAAGTTAAACTTAGCCGGCCTCTCTGAGGAAAATGAGAATGGGAGAGGTGGAACGAGAAAGGGGAGGGGGGCAGTGAGGGGAGAGAGAGGGGAGAGAGAGAGAGAGAGGAGGGCAGGCGGAGGGAGGCAGAGAGAGAGAGAGAGAGAGAGAGAGAGAGAGAGAGGGGGAGGGAGACAGGCAGGCGGAGGGAGGCAGAGAGAGAGAGAGAGAGAGAGAGAGAGTGGTTAAGGCTGCTTGCTAACACCGTTGGCTGTTTGGTGCTGGTGATGTCATCGCCGATCATGGCTCTATGACAAAGGGACACAGTATAGACAGCGTAATCTGTCTGTAAACGGGCTGAAATCTATTAACACCTGAATACTTCCCTGCACTGTTTGATATTATAAATTTAATGACTTACTGTTATTAGACAACAAATACAAATGAGGCCAGAAAAGCCTCAGTGCTTTTGGCTCAAAATGTAGTTTCCAAATTGACTTAATAGAGGCTTACAAATGTTCTGGATGCTTTAATATAGCAACGCTGTAAACAAACAAATCTTTGAAGGTAAGTAGCCTGGGTACCAGGTTGAGGGTGCTGCACACCACTGTGCCATATGTTCTCACATAGAGTTTGGCAGTAGGAAGTGCACACAGGTTAGAGCAGTGGATGTAACTGTACATCAACTATACGGCCCTTCTGTCCCATCCAGCTGACTATAGGCTCTAATGGAAGGTTGACCAGAGTGGGAAAGCTAAAGTTAGTTTAATAAAGAGCAAATAGACTAAGTAACACGGAACGATCCACCAAACGACAGTCGTTTAGTAGAACAAAAGTTATGTAGCACCCCCAAATCATTGTCATACTAAAAATACTATAAATGTAACCTGAGGATGGTTTATTGGTGAATTAAGCGGAATAGCATCCTCTTTGGTGAGCACAACTGATTGAATCAATACACCTTTTTCAGACGGAAAACAGCCATATAAACAACCAGGCATCGACCTTGTTAAATCTAAACGAACAACACAAATACCATAAGCTCCATAGACAAACAGCTTCAGGTAAAATGTACTTAAATGAACAATAAGCCAGACCGTTAACGTAATTTATAACACAACTGTCTTCGTCCTCGATAGGCTCGTCTTCTATTCAGAGCTCTGAGCACCTCGGCAACGGAAGAAAAAATCCCAAAATGCCACCACTCAGACACGAGGAAGTGAAAGCAGGAGCTAGACTGTCATCGTCCGCTGACCCCGCCAGACAGAGACACTTCCGTGTCTGAGAGGAAGGCTAATACACCAGCCTAGCCTCATTTCTCTGTCTCAGGGCCTTGACTGCCTACCCCTCTTATCCTAATGGCAGATCTACTCCTGGGTGATTGCTGCGCGGAGATAATTGCGGCCTCGGACCCTAAAGCTTTCCTCAGGAGCATCTCTACTGCTGCTGCTGCTGCTACCGCTGCTAATGGTACAGCTAAAAGCCTTGGCCAATGCTGGGCGGCGAGACAAGTAAACGTCCTGATTACAGGGTTTAAAAAACCTGGATCAAAACTGGTATATTGTAAAAAAAAAAAAAAACCACAACAAACAACAATCATTTCGGTGATGCTGCCCTATGTCAATTTTGATATTATTCCTTGATGAAGGGGCTGGTGGAGCAAATGGACGCAAGCATTGAAGAGGCCGGGAGAACAGGGAAGAGGAGGTACAATTCAATCAACTGGTGATTTGTTTTGCTTGCCTTCTCTACTTGAGCTTAAATATTGTTTGGGGCTCCTACCAACGCGTTCCGCGCCAGCTTTGATTGATGTACGAGGAGTCACCATGGCAACGCGAGTGTGGGAACGATAAGTGACTTTGGCAGGAGAGAGTCTGGATTACCGAGCCCACCTAAGGGTTGTGTGCGCGTGTGTTTGCATGTTTGTAAGTAATGATGAGTTTTTCTTGGCTGCGCGGTCTCTGCTTACTGTTGCCGCCCACTCGAAGGGTTAATCGTGTTAGGAAGTATAATGACTTAGTAGCTGACGAGAATAGGGTTGAAACCACAGGTATGCAGTTTTTTACTAATACTCATGGAAGGTTGTACAATGGTGGTTAACTTAGGTTGTAATGATGAATTATTCTTTGTGACAAAAGGGTTAAATTGCACAGTGAAAGAGGGAGATAGACAACCTGGCAGAGAGAAGGGGGATTGTATGTATGTGTGTGTGTGTGTGCGGGTGTGCATGTGTGTGCGTGTTTGTGTGTGTGTGTATGTGAGGGGGTGTATGTATGAATATGTGCGACACTGAGAGAAGGCGAGAGAACGAGAGAGAGAGAGAGAGAGAGAGACTGATAGCCAGACAGAAATAAATTTGTAAACTAAGGTTTGCCAACAGTGGCTATTTAAATGCAATTAAGTCCCACCAGGAAACAAAATGACTTGAATGAACTTGGCTGGTCAGTGCAACTCTTAGTAATGGCAATATTTGTCACAACTGAGCTTCATTTTCACAGTGCAGTGCATCATGGGATCCTGTGGATGGGGGAGTCTTGCATATTAAAGTCTCCTTCTAGTAACCTCACAAGTAATGTGAAAATCCTCAAACAGGCCTTGCAAGCAAATCATCGGTTTGCTCGATAATGTGGGAGTCACAACTGATCAGTTGACACAGACACCTTGAATCACACGCTGCGCACCTGGGAAATTCATTTTGAAGGGCATTGGAACTGGTGGAGAAATTTATTTAGCTTTTGATGCTTCCAGAGAAGCTTAGACTTTTGAATTAAGTGGCGAGGTCACTGTGGGAGGACTTTAAAAAACAACAACAAAAACTCTACTTAAACAAGTTGCTTTTCTTCACCTCAAAGTAAAAATGCCCACTTAATGCACATGCATCGAGCTTGTTGGTCACAACAGTGTTTGTGTATGCAAAGAATCCAATAGAACCATTATGCCCTCTACTGGTTAAAAGACAACAATGCATTCATTGGGTACGCTGTTCTGAATTATGGGCCAATTGCCTGGTTTGTTTTTTAAAGTATCTTAAGCATAAACAGAGGCAGAGACTATGTCATTAATTTAAAGAAATGCTTGGATAGTAGCATGAACACCAGAACTTGGATCAACTCTTGTATATGTCAACTGATTCACAGCTGATTGATTATTTTTTAATGCTGATGAGATCAAAATGAAACGCATTTCCAGTTAGCAGATTTATAAGTATAAGATTTTTTTTAAACATTTCATATAAAAGAAAACAAAAACATAATATGTTTAACTATAATTGTAAAGAATTTAACAGTAAATATATACAGTGTTCTTTTCAACAGTCATCTATGTTGAATGTGAGGGAATTCAGTGGCAAAGCACTATTATATGAACAGCCATAACAAGACAAAACAAAGCCTAATGTTGACTGACTGACAATCAGTTGATTGAATGTACAACATGATTAATGTAGTGTAAATTGCTTTACACTTGTCCCAGACTGTTAAACAAAGGGTGTGTCCTCCAAACTGTGCAGACGTGTTTTGGGGGATCTGTGCCAATGCTTTGAGGCTCATGCAGAAAAATGGTAAAAAACTCATTTAGCTTTGGCATCAAAATGAAGACATTATTCTTTCGCTGACACTAACAAATGTAATTGTCAATACAAAGGACTGCTTCTTCAGTCATTTAGAGGCTAAAACTTTTTACAAAATGCTTCCTTCTTTTGAGAATTTGACTCTCTTTGCTGTGGGGGAAACTGACATCACATTTATTTGGATACTGAATCGTAAAGAGAAATGTTACTTTTGGCATCCCAGTGGTAATCCTTTCATAATGAAACACAGCTAATCATTTGTCATCAGTGTGTATTGCCCAGGGCCTCGTTCAATTAATCTGTAGTGCGGCCCTGGACCATGCATGCCAGTGGCCCTGTTTATGGAAATCAACTCTGTAAACTGTTGGCAGGATTATGGAATTCTTCCAGTGAGGCGGCAGCTCAACCTCACTGCGGCTGATAAATCACTTTCACGGTGTGTTCTCAAGCGAATTTGTTTAACTGTTGCATTTTCAGTGGCGCTACTACACAACGCAAAACGAGGCTTAATGTGTTATGAATAAAAGAATGACGCCTGGCCTGTTCTGACATTTCTGACATAGTTCAATGGGGTTTGGAAACATAGACAATCTTTACGTACCAGTTTGACTTCAGAGAACTTTCAGCCTTACATTTTACAAGACATACATAACACATGGTAGGATAGGCAAAATAAGCTACGGCTTCAGCCTATACCTTTTCGGTCAGTGTACATTTGTGTACATTATGTATCTGTTTTTGTTTTGTTTGTTGTTTTTTTCTTGTTTTTATCAGACCGAAATAAAATTACTACTACTACATGGAGATCAACTTTGGACAGCATTGGATGCTGGGCGCCATGGGCAGTGCATTAGTTGAAAGCAGGCCCTTCTGAGGAACCTGGAAGACACTGACAGACAGTAGCACATACTAATGGACAAACAGACAGACAGACACAAAACCAATCAGATACAAACAGACCCACTCACAAACAGTCAGACAGATAGTCAGACAGACAGAATGTGAGCAAATATAGACTAATTGATAAATACAATACGACAGACCAGGTGTTAGCTAACCACGCAGCCGCTCAACCAGTCAGACAGACAAACCGGCAGACAAGCCAGCAGACAGCCAGTCAGACATACCTGCCCTGTCTGATTTTGCTGCAGGCTAGGCACAGGATGAAAGGTTTGTCAACGTCATGGCCAAATACTGTATGAACTTACTGAACCTCTCACCTTGGCCTCATCCAAGGGGTACACACACACATACACACACACACACACACACACACACACACACACACACACACACACACACACACACACACACACACACACACACACACACACACACACACACACACACACACACACACACACACACACACACACACACACACACACACACACACAAACTCAGCCAGTGGAAAGCATTAGGAACTGTCTGCCAGTGTGATCTTCTACCATCATTCTGCCACCATTTAGAAGTGCAACACACAGCAGTCTGATAGATTATTCATATTTTGGACGCTACCAAATACTTTATAGCTTCCTGCCAAATGTCTGGAGAGCTCATTTTGTGTTTGTGTTTTGAGTGTAAGCGTTTGTGTTTCTGAGTAAGTAAATGAGTGAATATGTGTGCGCGGATTTGTGCATGCCTGTGTGTTAATGCGTGCCAGCGCATGCAAGCATGGTGTTTGTGGGTATGTGTGAATGCATTTTTGTCTATTTAAGGGTGTACTTCACAGTAACCTATCTTTATGTAGTTTAGTGGGAAGGTCTGAATCTGACAGCATGTTGCGCAGTTGGCTCAGGTGATTCCCCGTTCGTTAGTCTTGTTTTGCACCCCCACGTCTGCTCAGCTAATCTTTTTTAGTTTTGGTTTTTTCTACGTTTACGTTTACGGAAATAAATGTACTTTTTGTAGTCTTAAAGTTCGGTCAATGTCTTAATATGTTGCTGGCGTCATGTTTGAGGCATGTTGGCATGTTGAGGTTGTAACACAGTCACAGACAATGTGTCAAGACTGGGGCACTCACTCACTGTCACGTAAAGCAAAGCCACGTATAAGTTACCACGGCGATGATGATTGACGAATGCAAGCTGGCAACCTGCAGCCACTGAGACTGCTGACTGTATGACTGCTGACTGTATGACTGCTGACTGCATGGCTGCTGACTGTATGGCTGCTGACTGTATGGCTGCTGACTGCATGGCTGCTGACTGTATGACTGCTGACTGTATGACTGCTGACTGTATGGCTGCTGACTGTATGGCTGCTGACTGTATGGCTGCTGACTGCATGGCTGCTGACTGTATGACTGCTGACTGTATGGCTGCTGACTGTATGGCTGCTGACTGTATGGCTGCTGACTGCATGGCTGCTGACTGTATGGCTGCTGACTGCATGGCTGCTGACTGTATGGCTGCTGACTGTACGGCTGCTGACTGCACGGCTGCTGACTGTACGACTGCTGACTGTACGACTGCTGACTGTATGGCTGCTGACTGCATGGCTGCTGACTGTATGGCTGCTGACTGCATGGCTGCTGACTGTACGACTGCTGACTGTATGGCTGCTGACTGTATGGCTGCTGACTGCATGGCTGCTGACTGTATGGCTGCT
>OMKK01091708.1:5385-23164 GCA_900302305.1 Polymixia japonica
GTACGTGTGTGTGTGCGTGCGTGTGTGTACGTGTGTGAGTGTGTGTGTGTGTGTGTGTGTGTGTGTACGTGTGTGTGTGCGTGCGTGTGTGTTTGGGGGACGGGGGCTATGTCACAGATGTCAGTGGATTTTAGAAGCAGATTGCATTATGGGAACTCAATATGTCTATTAGGCATTTTCTTCCTGGTCAAAAATACAATAAAAGCAAATTAGACATTTCAGTCTAAATATTTGGATTTGAGGAATTTGTGCTTATTATATCTATCTTTTATATCAAAACAAAATCAGAGATACTAAACAATAGCAAAGATAGGGAAATAGCAAATGTATTTATGTAAAATTAGAGGTGATACCATCTACACAAAATATAGTTGAATAAGATCAATTGTTTTCCATGTTGAACGACATTGCAGATAAATGTTTGCCCTCTCGTCTGTAACGGGACAGAGGACTGGGAACCTGAATGAGCTGTTTCCTCCGTTGTGTTCTGTTCTGTTTTTTATGCATTTCCATCCTGTTATGTGCAGTTTGGTTTGGTTCAGGTTTGTTGAAGTGTTGCTGATAAGGTACCGAAACATATCTACAAATACATCGATGCCATAAATGCAAAACCTGTTCACTATTCGAATAGAAAACCAAAGGATGTGATTGTGTGCGAGACCCATGCTGGGTCCAGAGACAGAGCTTCTGCAATGGAAAACCATATGCTACAAATCCTGTTTGTTCAAGTTAGGAGTCTGTAACGAGAGCACTGGTCTCTATGGTCAACACAAGCTGTACTAGTAGTTGATTTACCAGGGAAAGTTGACTGAATGATGTCTGCCGTCTTACAGAGATACACTACTTCACTAACAGTAAGACATATTGACACCAGGGAGCTGTCCCAGTATAACCACAGTCCCAGTATAACCACAGTCTTCTACCGTTGAGCAGCAGGTTAACCATCTTGGTCAAGGAACTTCAACAGCAGCAGTTGAGGGTAGAACATTAGCAATTGACCTTCGCCACCCATATTTTCACAGCCGCTCCTGAGATTTGAACCAGTGACTTTCCAGTCATAAGCTCACTTATATAACTCTAACTACCACAACCCCCTTTATCATAAATTCCTGTGAACTCAACACCTGAAACTTGCCATATACATCGAGTCTCAAGTCCACACTCTGTACTCACATCAGTCACATGTAACCATAACCACCACACTGAGGCTGGAGCGAGCAGCCACACTCACCTTTACTGACATGCTGCACATTACTGAGAAAAATACTATATAGTAAAGTATATATACAAAATAACTAGCTGTGTAATTGTAAACTAGCTGTGTAAATGTAAATTGCTGGACTTTGGGCAGGAGCGATCTAATAAACATACAGTATATACCAAGGTTCATGCAAATAAAAAATTAAAAACTCTAAAGCAAGGCTTTATTAGACACAACAAAATATTTTTCATATAAGTTATGAACATCAATCTCACTTCCAAAGGCTTCAATGGTACATAAACTTATCAGTACTGTTAAAAACCAAATAAATAGTTTCAATGCACAGTCAAATAAACAGCACCGTTCAGATACGTAAGGATCTTATGTGTCGAGAGCGAGAGTTCAGAGAGTAATGCTGTACCCGTTCACAGCTATACTGCAACAACACACTGGATAATGGCTGTTAGGTAACCAATACAGGTCAAATAAATACCTGTCATATTTGACAGAAGTAATTTCATAATTAATCTGGCAAATGAGCAGAATCTTACAAAACACATTCTCTCAAACCCGCTCTCTAAAACCCGCCACACCCCGTGCACGCTCGTGATGGTTTGGTCTTGCTGACGCTGGGTGTTTGGTCGGCTGGCAGACTGGTGTCTGTGTGTCACACTCCCAATAGGTGGCTTACAGTGATTGACACAAACAGTCCTGCAAGACAAGCATAAAAGAAAACAGGACAGTGAAAAGCCAGAAGAGACAGAAGGCAGTAATGAAAATGAAGCATACGTGAGTAACAACATGCTTTCACACTGCCATGCCCCTGTGTGTGTGTGCGTGTGTGTGTGTGTGTGTGCGTGCGTGCGTGCGTGCGTGCGTGCGTGCGTGCGTGTGTTACCTGTTGCCTCTGTGTATATTTTAGAGCCATCTGTGCTGGTCACTTTACATGAAACAGAGGTTTTTCTGCCTTCCTTCTTGCTCAGGCAGGATTCCAGCAGCACTGTGCTCCCCAGTGGGATGGGGCTTTTGGATCAGACAAACTCAAGTCAGGGCATCACACTAATATTGACACGCTAGCATTTAACAAATGGCATTTTCAAAGCAGCACGTAGAACACTGCAGCACGTCTGTGCTGTCCCAGCAGAATGCTCACAAAATTAAGGTCATGCAAAAAATGGACTATATACATGATGTAATAGCTATCAGAAAAGACTATGGTATTAAATAAAAGAGAATAGAGAACTTAAAGAGGTTAAGAAAATACAAGAGAAGTTAAAGAGAATACAAGACGCTTCAAGATTTACACATTGATTTTGCTAAACAATACAATGTCAGTGTTGATCACCTTGATATCTCTTTAAACAGCAGCTGGACAGATTAGCAGGAAACGCTTTTAGAAACTTTAGTCATGATGACAGAAACTACATCACCAGCCAAATACTAAAGTAAGCATTCCTAATCATTTGTTTTAAATGATGATGTATATTTAAACATATAAGGTAAAGGCAACCTCCAAATTCATATTGTGCACATTACTGTGTTGATTATGAGTGAGAACAAAATGTAATTGATTTAGCAAAATGTTTCCTAAATAATTCAAATCTAGAAATGAGGTCTTAAAAAAGGGGTTAATGATATTAACAATCACAGTTGATATTTCACTATATCTCAATAGATAATAATAATAATAGATATTAATAGATATTTGTAAAACAAAAAAAAAACATGCTAATGAAAAGTAAAAGAGGAATGATACATTTTAACATTATTAATCAACAGTATAAGATAAAATGTATTGTAATTATTAGAATATCCTTTACCATTGCTTCATTCTGATCTTAATAATAATAATACTTACCATCCATTCTGAGGACAGAGGTTCAGATAAATGGCCGGTGGGTTTATGTGCTAAACTGTACGTTCCTGCACTTAACTGACCCAGTTAAAGGGTTATAACACTATAACACCACCTTGGATGTTATTCTTGCTTACAGTTGGGGATAAATAAATTGGTTGTAATAGTTGTGTGTTCATAAGAATACTTTTTGGGTTTTGTTACCTGCGGTAGTTGATGTTGAGGTTAGCAGTCATGACTGGTCCAGTAAGGTAGGTAGCGTGGGTCCCTGTCACAGAGTCAATCATTGTGGCTATCGCCCCCCCATGGACATGCCTGGTAATAACACACAATTTAAAACAGCAGTCTGACCACTCAGTCCAATAGTCACTTGAACTGGGAAGCCTAACCCTGTAAAATCGATAATTTGTATGATTACATAATCTACCATTGTCAATATTTCAATTTATATCCATCTCCATAATCTCACATGTAAAATACCCTTTCCCTTGAAACCATCAAACCATGTTCCTAAGAAATTTAAGTAAGTAATACCTTATTGTTGCAAAAATATAAATAAAATTATTATTATTATTATTATTATTATTATTATATTTCCAACTGTAATCGAATTGGTTAGCAATTAAACAAAGCTTTCCTACATGTAGAAGCGGACTATATGGACAAGACAGCCACCAAGGTGTTTACACAGTCAACTCACCCTGGTGGTCCTTCCAACAGGTGTCCAGCCTGGAACACACACACACACTTCTGCTCCTCTTTGTTGACAAAAATGACATATTCAAACGCTGCTCCTTGCACTTTGATGTTCCGAGTAAAGAGACGAGCCTTCGACTGGATTATTTTACTCAGATATACTCCACCTTAAGAGGGACAAGTCAAGACACAAGTCAAGTCGTCAAGGTAATAATATTTCCCAAACTCTCCATTGTCATTGTTTCCATCCCTCTCTTGCATAAACAAAGATGTGCACATATCACATTAACATACGACAAGAAGGACGGGACCAGACCAGCCAACCTATACCTGTAGCGAACTTGAGGCTGCGGTTGTAGCTTGGCAGTCTTCTCCATGGCCCTCTCTTTGTCCTTCCCCCTTCTGTCTCCACCTCACATTGGCTGTTATATCGCTCATACAGCTGCATCATTTCAGGGCCCCATGAGGAGTTTGGAAAGCTGAAGTCCCGAGGCTGGGAGGAGAATGGCCATGGCAATGCCTGCTGGACAAACAGATGCATCACACCCCTTATCTGTCATTTTATCTTGTTCTGTCCCAATGTATGGCTGTACAAGACAACATGTTGGGACAGGACATTCCATAGGAATACATAAGAAATGAATCATGATTTTTTTAAAGGAATTGAGAGAATGACAAAACCATTATTTATAGATAGATAGTTAGATAGATAGATTGAACAAACAAACAAACAGGTGTTAGCATAAGGACCTAGACCTCCCTTTGCCGTGTGTGTTTGGGACCAACAAGTGTATTCAGGTCTTATTTCCCCAAAACAGTGTTCCACAGTAGACCCCACTTTAATATGGACTGTTAATGTGTGATGGGTGACTCAACTCAACTGGTACTGTAATGCTCAATTAAATTATGCTATGATAGCATATGAGCCGTTTTGTATTATTTTAATGCCATTTAGATTACCTGCTGGTCTTGGACCTTGTGTTTTGCACTACAATTTGGTTACTGTTTTGTCCCCATTATGTGTGGTTTAGTGTCTACTAATTGTAATGTGTAATGTATGCAGCAGAACATTCAATCCATCAAGCAATTTACTCCAGCAGTTTTGTGGCAAATAAGATTTTATTATTTTCTATTCTATGGCTTCCATCTTCCAATGTCATGGTTCTGCTACATAACATTACAGAATAACAGCATCACAAGGGAGAAATATCTAGAAGGAAACAGAATGAAGCCACTGAATTTAAAGGCACGCAAAACAATCCCCTATAGAAAACATACCGACCAGGAGTTGTAGGTATTGTATTTAAAAGGTTTAGAGGTTTTACCACCATGGTCCTTATGAAGGTCTGAGCTCCGACGCTCCTGAACACATTAGATATCCGGACAAGACTTCCTGCCATCCGGACACTGCTTCTAATCTGCTTCTAATCGTGATCAGAACAGTGTGAAAGTCTTGTTTTAATTCAGTTTTCTATGTATCTGATGTTAACATCAATAATAACATGAAGGTCGTTGTCTCAGATAGTCTCCTGACGGCTTAGTAACAAAACACTTAGTTGAGCTCTGAATTAATCATGTTTATAGAATAAAAAGTTAGTAAAGGTTAGTAATGAAACTAATATAAACTAATATAAACTAATATAAACACTATGAAGTTTAGTATTGCAGCAGCCGCTCAGGGGACAGTACAATGCGACATGTGGTTAAGGGTCTTCCGGGGTGTGTGTGTGAGATGGCCACGCCCACAATATGTTGGTGACGACAAACTCATGCGTCGGGAAAAAAGGAACCAAGTTCGCTGTCGCTAACAAGTAGGTACACAAACTAGCTAAGCGCCTTCGATAGAGAAACCTTTTAAATATAACGTTAGATGTTATATAGTCTTTTGTGATCACGTAGCTGATCGTTAAATTAATCTGGCGAATTGATTTGGTTAATTTAAACAAAGTTAGCCAGCTAACGTTAGCATGGCCAGCTAAACACGTAGACTGCTTCAACTTTAGCTGTTAGCCGAGTGACCCACTTGTTAACTAACGTGTCACTGCAGCTCGTAATGACGTGGGGTGGGAACACTGCTTATCTATCAGATAATGTTATAGTTTCGTGCAACGTGGTAGTTTAATAACTATGAGGCGCTGTGCTGCCTAATCAATAACAGTTTTGGTGGTAAAACCGAAGCTCTGGATAAATATGCGAGTTAAAGTTTGGCTAACGTGATTTACTTCATGGACCCTATCTGACAACTCGTCGTGACATACTATATTTTGTGCCTCTGCAGGTTTGAGCCTTTTGCTGGGAATGGGGGATATGAAGACCCCAGATTTTGACGATTTGCTGGCAGCTTTTGATATTCCGGACATTGATGCCAAAGAGGCAATTCAGTCAAGTCCGGAAGAGGTTGGGGAAGAGAACGCAGAGGACAGCCCTTCTTGCTCCCCCAGCTCTCCTGGCTGCCAGAGTAGCCCCCTAGTAGTCAGTGTAATTGTGAAAAATAGAGTGCGGCCTGAATCCTATGGAGAAATGCAGAATGCTGTTAGCGATGATACCAAAAGATCATTGGATAACATGGACAGTCTTTTGAGCAGTAGCATAGACCCTAAGGATGAGGGCAAGTTAGGTGAGACTCTTCTGGTTTCACAGCTTGGCCCCAAAACACCTGATGATGTCCCCTTGGAGCCCCAGAAGCACAATGGGTTCGAGGAATCGGCCTCCACGCCTAAGGGACAGGCTAATGGAGATCCATGGTCCCACATGTCTCCGCTGAGGTCCATACAGACCTCTAGTGAGGGTGGAGGCAATGAAGGAGTTGAGGTTGGATCAGTCAGCCACACAGCTGACATCATGGACAGGCTGAACCCCCTCCTCTACCCCCAGTGTTCGACCAGCACTGCTCCCTCAGCACCACTTCCTCTCACCTCATCATCTTCTCCCTCTCCTGTCTCTGTTAATCAACACTCTTCTCCTCATCCCACTCAGAGGGAGGAGACAAGTCACCCTCGTAACTCGCCATCCTCCTCTCCATCCCACAACAGGAGTGTGAGAGCTTTGATGAGGCACATTACTGAGCCAGACGAAGAGGATTCAGAACCTGACTTAGGAAGCCCACTGGTGATCCAGGAAAGTCTAGAATCACCGATGTCCTCCCCTACCAAATTTCTACAGCGACCTCAAGTATCCTCTGAGCTGCTTGATTCTCCTCAAACCCTTCCTTGCAGTTTCTCCTCCTCTCCTCAATTCTCGTCTTTGTTGACATCCTTAAAATCAGAGCCCCATCCCGAGCTGCCTTCCACTCATAGTTCTACCTCCACAGTTACCCAGCCACAAGGCACTGCAGCCTGCCGCTCCTCTAATCTTACAGGCTCCATTACAGACAAAGAGGAGAAATACCCAGAGCACGTGATTGATGAGAGAGACTCTCCTGAGAGCCCACCACCTGATCAGATGGGCTATGTAGTCCCCAAGACAAGCCCCAGCCCACCTCTAGCACCAGCTCTGGCTGTAGCCTCCAGCCTCCAGGACTGCCATAACCCAGAGGAGCCCATGGAAAGTGAGCTTAGCCAAGAAAGCAGGGCAGAGGTGCTCAGCGAGGTGGAGGGTGAAAAGATGGAGGTGGGAGATGGAGAAAACACTGAAAAGGAGAACTCTGATGCTGGCTCATCAACCGCGGATTCTATGACTCCCAATGTTGCAGAGACGGTGTCACCCCCATCCCGCCCGCTCAAAGTTAAAATCAAAACGGTCAAAACCCCTACAGGCAGTATCACAAGGACTATAACTGGAGTAGCACCTAAAAGCGTGAGAGGAACCTCTTCTATGGGTGTAGATGGTTCCAAACCTTCACCAAGAAGTCATCAGATTATGAGCAAGCCCAAGAGGAAGGTATCCCAGCAGGCTGAGAAAAGGACATCAAAGGCAGGAGGAACATTGCCTGCAGCACTGATGCTCCAGGATGCTAGCATTGCAATGCTAGCAGCTGCCAGCAAGGTCAAGAACAAAACAGCAGTGGACACCAAGCCCAAAGTTTCAGCCACAGCTGTCAGCATCACCAGATCTGCAGCCCTGCCCTCCGTCTCTGCTCCCAGAGTCAGCTC
This sequence comes from Polymixia japonica, assembly GCA_900302305.1. NCBI lineage: Eukaryota > Metazoa > Chordata > Actinopteri > Polymixiiformes > Polymixiidae > Polymixia > Polymixia japonica. The sequence continues at coordinate 13,229 of OMKK01091708.1, forward strand.
TGGGGGGGTCAACATGCGCAGCCTCGGCCAAAAAACGTTGACCAGCGGGATGACGGTGCCTTCACCTGCCCCACCCCTGGTCCCTCCTCAGGGCAGCAGCAGGCCAGCCTCCATAGTTAACAGCACAGGGGCCATCATATCCAAGAGTCAGTCCAACCTGGTGGAAGCCTTTAACAAGATCCTCAACAGCAAAAACCTGCTCCCCAGTTACAAGCCAGATCTCACCTCTCCACTTCCTGCAGAGTGGGGCCTTCCCCTGCCTGCACAGGTAATAACTTCAATGACAACAGTGTGTGTGTGTGTGTGTTTGTGTAGCACTGTTTTGGCATTACCCTATTTCACATTGCAATATATCTATATCTGTTAAAACCCTTCCTCCCCTGCAGGGTTACCGCTGCTTGGAATGTGGAGACAGCTTTGCCCTGGAGCGTAGCCTGGTACGGCACTATGACCGACGCTCGCTGAGGATCGAGGTGACCTGCAACCACTGTGCCAAGCGGCTGGCCTTCTTCAACAAGTGCAGCCTGCTGCTGCACGCCAGGGAGCACAAGGAGAGAGGCCTGGTCATGCAGTGTTCCCACCTGGTCATGAGACCTCTAACCGTGGAGCAGATGATTGGCCAGCAGGAACCGACAGCCATTGGTTAGTGATTGTTGAGTGTTTTCTGTCACTGACCCACTGTTGCTCTGCTAGGCATGACTCCTACGTAGTCACAAGCACATTATTTTGTCTTTAAATGCACTGCTGGTTATAATGATGATATGGTTTCAACCGCCTCTCTTCCACGCCATTCCCTCTTGGTTTCTCGGTGCTGCTCTCACTTTAGGCGTGCTCTCTCCCTCTGTCTCGTCCTCTGCGCTGAACCTGGCCACCCCTAACGTAGCCCCCAAACTGCAGCAACCCATACCCAGCAAGAAGGCAGAGGCTGTACAATACACCGGTAATAAATGTCCCGAGTGTCAGCTTCAGTTCTGCAGCAAAGAGGAAGTGGCCGCTCACTTCCAAGAAATCAAACCAGCACACAGCACTGTAAGTCTTGTTCTTATGTGTGTGTGTGTGTGTTTGTGTGTGCACGCTGTTTTCCTCACATCATGAGCAATGACCACAAGTCTAACCGGTTCATCTTCACCCCTCTTCACCTCTGTCTGTGTAGCCGTGCACAGAGTGTACTCCTCCCATGCTTCTTCCTAACAGCTGCAGCGCAGCATCCCACCAGCGCATCCACAAAGCCTGCCCGCCCCACGTCTGCCCTGAGTGTGGGGGGACGGCCAAGCAGTCGTCCTTCCAGTCCCACCTGCAGGACACCTGTCTGCACTTTGCACGCCGCATTGGATACAGGTTAGGTTTAAAAATAAAAAAATAAAAAAAGCAACGTGCACAGACTTGAAGCAAAAATGTCCAGTCGCCATGCGCAGAGTGTTGACCTCCACTTCCTCGTTCTCCTCGTCTTGTCCTGTCCTTCCTCTCTCCAGGTGTTCCAGCTGTCAGGTGGTGGTTGGGGGACTGAACTCGGTCAAGTCCCATATCCAGACGGCTCACTGTGACATGTTCCATAAGTGCCCCAGCTGCCCCATGGCCTTTAAATCTGCCCCCAGCATACAGAGCCACATTACTGCCCAACACCCAACACTCACTGGAGGACAAGCCAAGTATATACGCACACACACACACACACACACGGATGTGCCTTTTCTCCTCAAAATAACCCGTTCTCCTATTCTTCTCACTATTAATGGAAACCACTTTCCCTTCTTCACAGGTTGATCTATAAGTGTGTGATGTGTGACACCGTTTTTACCCAGAAGTCCCTGCTGTACATCCACTTTGACACCCATCTAGCCAATCAGAAGGTGCATGTGTTTAAGTGTCCTGAGTGCACCAAGCTCTACTCTCAGAGGAATTCCCTAATGGACCACATCAAGGTATACCTCTGTCTAATATATTCTAAATGCATTTATGTATTTGGACAAATGATCTCAGCCTAATAATTTCAACCTCTCCTGTGCTGTATTTCCTGTCCTGTCTTCCCTAGTCTTCACACAAGGCTCCCACAGTCCAACAGGACTTGCCCCCATCCCCAGCCAAACGCCCTCGGTCACGGGCTTCAGTGAGGACAGAGACCTCGGACAAGGAGGAATGGACTGATGACGAGGAGGAGAAGGTCAACGGAGAGAAGACAAAGACCATTTCCAGATGGAACTGTGTACCTTGCCATGCCCGCTACACAGACAGAGAGGACTTCATTGTCCATATGGCTGAACAGCACGGCAAGGTCAGACTGTCAGAGGGGACACCCCTAACCCCTAACCCCTTTAAAAAATGAAGCCACTAATAATTAGATACATGTGTTGTGTGTTGTGTAGATTCTGAAGAAGTTCCCATGCAACAAGTGTGAGAGTTCCTTTACCTCGACCTCCAGCCTGAGACGCCACATCAGAGTCAAACACAAAGGCATCAAACGGGGCTTCCACTGCCAGTGAGTACCCCGCACTGCGTCCTACATCCCTCTGACACACCCAGGTATGGGGCTGAACAACACCATTATCAAGCCATCAGGGGAAAACTTGTTTGAAAACTACATTCTCATTGGCTTGTCAGGTCATCGTTGCAATGGATGCCTAGAGCGACGCCCACTTCTGCACAAGCCAACCGAGGTTTACAAACTAACAACTTAGTGAAAGTATAGCCTTATCTGTGATTGTTTTACAAATCTGTGCAAACAATGATGACAGGATATTTGTTTTTATTAACCTGGATGAAGCTGCTTTGCGTTCTGATTTGAAAGTGAAATTGGTGAAAAGTGATTTGTGTCACAGCCCTCACCTTCATTTACACCAGTAATGTGTATTCCTGAAATAAGTGATTTATTGAGCAATATTGGGTTGTATTGATGACCTTATAGTAATAAAGGGTACCATAGTATAACATCTGACTTTTGTTCATTGAGTTTGTGTCTTTCAGAGGTTGTTTTGAAAATCAAAATAGTTGACATTCTTACCCATACATATTCTGCCATAGGTAAGTCACCTTTATAACATAAACACACTGTCTCTGTGTGAATCTGTGTGTTTGTTAGGTTCTGTACAGAAGGTCAGAAAACATTCAGCAGCAGGGTGATGTTGGAGAGGCATATTCAGCTGAGACATAGCGTGGATGCTGTGAGCCAGGACACATTACTGGTACGTCTCTCTCTGCATCCTTAACAGGGTTCCTACCCTGGAATATCATGGAATTTTAAAAAATGTATTCCAGACATGGAAAGTCAGGGGATTTGATCATTTTTTGGGCCTAGTCATGGAATAGCAGGGAATTTTGTTTTAGTTTGTTTAGAATTTAAATTCTAGTTGCCGTTTATCAAAATATAATATTTTCCGTGCTGTATTTTTCTTTATCGGGTTATTTCATGCGTTTCCCATATTGCGTGAGTGGTTGTTATGGTTACGTGATTTTTCAGCACTTCCTGCTCGTCAACAAATGCTCAGCACAAAGGCGGTTTGTTTTTCTGTTCATTATAGGTCACGGAAATTCAGCTTTTTAGTCAGTGAAAGTCAGGGAATTTGACATTTGACTTAGAGTGGGAAGCCTGACTCAATATAAGGGATCATATGGGAAATGTGTTTGGTAACGTGGAATTAACAGCTGTCACATTCCATCCTCTGTCCAAAGGGAGGCGGAGGTTTGGACGAGGTCGACAGCTCCTCAGAGCAGGACAGTGAGTCAGCGCCTCGCCAGGGGAGGAAGGGAGCGATGACTACGGTGCAAGAAGAAGCGTCTAGAGATGGGGTGAGTCCGGTTAAGAAGAGCAGAACCTCTTCCTCCGTACCCTCTCCCTCTTCCCGCCGCGAGTCTGGGTTCTGCTGCGCTCCCTGCGGCTTCACCACCGAGGACCACGAGGACTTCCTGCGGCACATCCCCCAGCACCGCAACGAGGGGGCCGACGGCGACGGGCTGCAGTGTCTGCAGTGCGGTGCCTGCTTCACGTCCGCGTCCTCCCTGTCTCGCCATCGCTTCATTACCCACAAAGTCAGAGACGCGACCCCCGACGGCCACCACGGCCTCAACGACCGCCCGCCACCCTCTCCCGGTAACGGCTGGAACCACGACGCCGCCAGCCCGCGGGGAGGTTCTGGACCGGCGTCGCCCTCCGCACCGCAGGGGAAGGAAGGGGAGGGCAAGCTATCCTGCAAGGTGTGTGGGAAACACTTTGAGAAGACAACCGATCTGAACACTCACTTCAGAACTCACGGTATGGCCTTTATCAGTGCGCGAAACTCAGGCAAAACTACATAAGATGGCAGAGAAAAAGGGTACAGGTGGAGGAGGTCGGTAGATGATAAGTAGAATAAATGCAAAGTGCCTTATATTTAGTTGGCCTTTTATCCAAGTGTGGGGTGGTACACTTGCACTATGTCCAGGGTGCTAGCTGTAAGATTGGCACATTACTGACCTCTAGTGTTAATGAGGTGAAATGCACTAACAAACCAAAACAAGAAACGCAGCCTCCTCCAGCACACACCCTCTGTTAACAGCTCTGCTCATTTAGCTACGGTGGAGGAGGGGCTACGCGTTGATGGACAGGCTGAGGGGAGGGGCTACGTGTTGATGGACAGGCTGAGGGGAGGGTCTGTTTGACGGGCTGCCAAAGCAAAACAAAGAGCAGAAAGTAGAGGGAAACGGTGAGGAGAAGCTTTCAGGCCATCAGCATTATACTATATCTTACTATACAATGTGGTAGTATGACCTTTTATTTGATTTTAACATTGTATCTGTAACATTACAGATAGCACCTTTAACCAAAGATCGCTACTGCAGAGTTTCTGTACAGATCGTAAAACAATCGAATGTGATTTTTTTTACTGTCAAAGATGAGCCTTAACCTTATTCTTGTTGTGACACTCAGGATCTAATACTGCATTTCTGTATTCAATAAGATAACAGTAATGAATGAGTGTGCTACTTTACAGGCAGTGAACTGTTAGTCTGACTAGTTTGCTGCGCTTTGACATGTGAGTGTGACCATCAAAACGTGCCGTTTCCTTGTTGTGGAATGTTGATAGACAGCATAGGAATGTGACAACCCTGTTTGAAACGCTTTCCTGCTGAAGGGATCATGAAGTAACCATCCAATCCAGGTTCTTTTTTATCATAACTTATCTTGAAAACATTTTGAAAGTGTAATGTACGCACAGGATTGAAAGATATATTCCTTTTGTGGCAAGAAAGGAACATAATGAAAGGTGTGGTTCTTATGTTTAGGTTAGTTGCCTGTGATTTTCTAAATCCTGTGATGAGATTATTCTAAACATCTATATACATGTTTGTGTTCCTTACGCCAGCCAGCCTTATACATGAGAAGACTGCTGAACCTCATTTGACAACTAGATTGTTTTCAGTCTTTGGAACTGCTCAAAACGTCTATATACCAGAACATGCAGACTTTCTTATGATACACAGGTTGGATGTAATCACAAGCATCCAAAATAATGTGACAGATATACGCTTTGGGTAGGTGATAGAATATAGACAGATATTTATACAACTTGGCCTCCAACTTCCATTGGCATGAAAATCATTGAAACTAGTTTGAGACTGAAATCATGGCTTCTGAGTGTGTGTGTGGTTTGTTTGTTTGTTTGTGGGATTATCATTGTGCTTTGACACTTCTCTCTAGTTTAACTTATTTTTCTGTTGTTGCGTTGGCAATATACTTATTAATCAAATCACAATATAAATAAAAAACATTGTCAATGTAATTACTCTGCAACACACTGTTTTCTTTTTGCTACTAATGTAGTTATAATTCAGAAAGTATCTTTATTCAGTTTTACGAAGTTACATGTCATTTTCAATCTTGTCAATATCAAATATCCACATGAAGGACGTCAAGAGTGACAAACATCAAATGTTCCATTCAATTAAACATAGGTCGTTGTCTTGGAAATATATAGTAACAGTTCTTTAAAAGGTAAATAAATATATTTCTTATATGAGAAAAAGTGCTTTCATCAACCCTGAGAAAATGTAATATAATAACTTGACCTGTAACTACAATTCTTTGACTATGATTATATAATTGTATATTTGTCAACATCTCCTGAGAAGACATTCCTGCAGTCACACCTGCGTGACACGTTACCTCGGATCATCTATGATAAACATGTCTTCATCACCAATTAGGTCAACATTAACTCATCTGTTGTGATAACTACTCTATAAATGCTTGGAAGTTATGCGGTGTGTGTGTGTGTGTGTGTGTGTGTGTGTGTGTGTGTGTGTGTGTGTGTGTGGAAGCAGACATACAGCAGGGGTCTTTGTCTTCACAACAGTAGGAACCCCAGGAAGAGGAAGAGGAACAGCTTAATTCCCTCAACACCCAGAGATGGTACCCCTAGAGGAGAAAGTGGAAGTGATATGAGGACTGAGCTGATCATTAAAACTTATATTCTTAACTGTGTCACTGTTGGTGCGTGACCAGACAAAACAAATGTTATTTATTTAAAAAAAAAAAAAAGATGGAAAGAAGCTCATCCTTAAATCCATTGTTCAGTCACGTCAAAGAATATAGTTAAATAGATATTCAGTTTTGATTCACTTGTAAGCATAAAAGTTGCAACACCCTTGAATGAAAGGGGTCTGAAGTGTCCAGTACGGCTGTTAAAGCAGATCTTCCTACCTGACCCTGCTGGCTGTGGGTCAGCACGAGCCCCGGCCAGGCTTTCTTCCAGGGCAGCTTGTTTATCTGGTCCCAGTGAAGCCATCTGGCCAGACGTCACCATGGCAGCGTTGTCAGGACCGAGAGCCACCAGCTGCTCAACTGAGAGGGCCTGGTGAGAGAGCCGCAGGTAACGGGGTTAGACTGGGAAGAATGGGCTAAATGGTTCCAGGAAGGAAGGAATGAGGGATATACAGTCACACACACACACACAGAGAGAGAGAGAGAGAGAGAGACAGACAGAGAGAGAGAGACAGAGAGAGAGACAGAGAGAGAGAGAGACAGACAGACAGAGAGAGAGAGAGGGTTACTCACAGCAAAGTTCTCTGCAGGTATGAGTGGTATGCTGGTCGGGACCATGAATGAAAAGACGGATGGATCCAGAGAAAGCAGCTCCTCTTCACTTAAGGCCGCTGAGGGAGACAGAAAGAGCTGGTCACTGTTTATCAGACGTTCCTGGGCAAATGTACAACTTGACAGGGTAGCATAGTAACTAGGGAGACTACTCTTCAACTGGAGGACATGAGTCCAAACCCCAGCGTCTGGCCTGCGTCTGGCCTGCTGGAGTGTCCCTCAGTGAAACATTGAATTTCTACCAGCTTTAGGGGCACGCAAAGCAAAAAGAGAGTTTCTCTACGGGGATCAATGAAGCATTACATTCAGAATGAGAGATGGCCAAGATACGGACTACTATAATGTTTCCCCTTCAGAGAACACTTGAAGATATGCAAAGAAATGTATATCTCACCGATGATGTTGCCCAGGCTGAGGACCTCGGCCTCTGACCAGCTGCTGGGGTCTCCATACTCTGCTAGAGAAAGCTTCTTGAATTCCTCTGACACCGACTGGGGACACTGGACATCACCCAGTGAGTCCATAGCCTCTCTGTCACACACACACACACACACACACACACACGTGAATATTGTAAGGTGATGACAAACATTTACACACTCAACAATGACCTCAACAATAAAGTAATAAACACTTGCTAATGGCTCTTTTGACTTCTTGACTCTGTTCAGTTCTTTCATTTCAGTCAGTTAGCATTGCGTGTCATTATGTCACATTTTTCAGGCCCGTTCAATGTCTAACTTCCCTTTTTGCTCATTGTTACAAGGAGCTTTAAATAGTCTGTTCAGTTGTTTTGATGTGGTCCAAGGCCAAATGTCACAGTGTCTCGTTTCAAAGTTTTGCTAACAAGTACTGTAAAGTGAATCTTTATTTGGACAAATATTATTTGTCCTCTGAAAAGCACGATGACATAATGTTTCATTGTCAAAGCTAATTCCCTCAGACAATTCACTACCCATCTCTCTCTCTCTCTCTCTCTCTCTCTCTCTCTCTCTCTCTCTCTTACACAACCTCACAAGCACATGCACACACACAATTGGTCTTATTCTACCAATCCAGACCCATTATGATCACACGTGCACACAGACATGCTTGGAAACCGTGCACCTGTTTGGATCAGTTGAGGAGACGTTACCTCCCAGCTCCCAGAGAGAAGACAGGAGAGGAAGGACGCACATCCCCAGTCTGCTTCACACCTTTTCTACGCCGTTGCTGGAAACTCATCATACAAAGAAAAGACAAATCTGTAAGTATATATTTTGTCTTGACAATTGATTTTTTTTTTCATTTTATTATTTCATGAGTCTTATTTTTGTCATTCTTTGGCTACAAAATATTAACAAAATTGTTAATCCTTTGAGTTATATAATTAGATTTTTGCACATACTGTATATATTTTGTGTGTTTAAATCTTTAATTCTTGATGAATAAAGGCAAAAACTCATCAACATCTATACTGGATGTTTTATAACACTAATACTACGTCTAGGACTGTATAATTAAACACGTTTTATATTTGTTCATCTAATGCATTTTATATGTTCTACAAGTTAAAGTAGTATTGTTGGTAAATTATATAGCAATGCTGAAATGAGAAGTCATACCCAAATGAGAAGTCAAATTAGTAAATAACCAAACAAGGGGAAGGCAAACACATGCAAATCTTCTAAATGGAACTTTATCATGACACCAAATGCATTCAGAGTTGTATTATACCTCAGTGAATACTGTATAGATTGTTTTTCACACTGTGCTATCCTCCGACCTCCATGGAGCCTCTATAGGACAGGTAACTATGTGGGTAACTATGAGCAGAGAATCTCAGAGGAGGAAGTATGACAATAAACTAAGTAACAGCTGACTCACAGTAGATACAGAGGCCATAGCAACCAACACCCTAACAGCATCGTCTCAACAACGGACAAAAACAGACCCATGTCAAAAACATTTTTGGTCACAGCAAATAATTACTCAAATAAAAACATAATACTGCACGACTTAATATATAGTATTAGGAATACACAGAACGTAAAATGTGATTTGTCAACATTGATTTGTATTGTATGCTATCACTGATAAATGTAATCTCAGTATGTTGGCTTCTTGTACAGAAGGAGCATTTCCATCATGGCTCCTAAAGGAGCGGCAGCTGTTCTCCTACTCATCATCCTCCACGCAGCCTTAGGTAAGAAACAGTGTTGCCAACTCTTTTCTAATGAAAGTAGCATCAGCTCCAAAAGTCGCTAAAAGTCGCCAGATGACGTCATGCGCCTATTTGCATATTGATGACATCACACATTCATTCGCATACAGATTAGTGGTTGTCTGTTGCAGTGAGGGAGAGATCACCTTAAGACATATAAAAGGTAGATAGAGAAATCTTAATTAAATAATCAGCGATATAAAAATAAATCTTGACTGATTGATTGGTGTTATATTCTTTATTATACTCTTTATTATACAACTTCACTGAATTATATATTTGAATGTCATGAGAGCTATGGCGCTTATACTATAGTAATAGAATAGAATAGAATGCACCGAAAAGTGCCAATCAAGAGGTTTCAGATCGAGAGCGTCAACGTAACCATAGAAACTCACTACAACTAAAACGTAACCAGCACCCACTGCTCGTTGAGAAGAGTAAGAACGATACCTGCTTTCACGTCAGTCTCAAAAAGGCTCCAATAACACCAGAAAAAGTCGCAGTCTCAAAAAGGCTCCAATAACACCAGAAAAAGTCGCTAGATTTGTCGCTAGTCGCTTTTTTCAAAAAGAGTCGCTAGAGGGGTCTGAATACTCGCTAAATATAGCGACAAAGTCGCTAAGTTGGCAACACTGGACCGGAAGCCTCTTTGTATTTTGTTCTC
>OMKK01091713.1:0-12926 GCA_900302305.1 Polymixia japonica
TAGCGAATTTAACGCTGTGTTCTGGTCATTTTGAGCACAGTGACTTTTCCAACTTCGGTACCTACAGTAGTGGTTTTACTGCGAGGTTGTTATTAAGACCTGGATCTGTACCATCACGACGATTGACCACCAGCTCGCAGTCTGTAAGTTAAAATAAAAAACTTTTCTGTTATCCACGTTAGCATCTAAGCATGCATGAAATGGGCACAAGCCAGAGATGGAAATTAGCACTAGCCACCAGCCAAATGCTGTTGAAATATATTAATGGCTGGTAGATTCCAAACACACAATAAAAATGTACCGTTGGTTTACTATTGTGTGGTTGTATTTTACCAAGTGGCTGGTTAATGTATATATTTTTGAAAAGTTTGAAAAGTTTTGGAAGTTAATTCCAACTGTGACGGGCGGTGCTGTTAGCCAATCAGAGGCAAGTCATTTATATATTCATGAGTAAGGGCCAAAAACAAGTCGTTTCGCTCCGCCCACATTATTCCTCAACTAAAACAGCCAGAAACAGGCGCACGGGAGCATTTCTTTCACCAAAACCGGCTCAGAGGGCATTCATTAATACTAATGAGCGCCGTAAAATTAATGAAAAAACGATGCAATGAGACCTTTAAGGCATAAGAACATTCAAATACACATAACTTCCTCAATTCGTTTCAATGTGTGGCACATCATCGGAAAGCTTTGAATCTGGACTTTCAGAATCAATAAAAAGTGAAAAATGACCTTGGCCGAGTTTGTACCCAAAATACCATATTTATTTACATGTATTTACATTTTTTTAACAAATTCTATTGTTGTTATATTATTTTATTTTATTATTTTTTGATTGTTGGTTATTGTTTATTTCAATCACATGTGGTGCAGTTTTTCATGAACCTAGCAGTTTTGCTTTTACAGTACCCTATACTGGCCGCACCTTTCAATATCAATGTTACAAAGTGTTTTACAAGAAATAAAAGAAAACAGGAGAAACATAACAATAGTCAAAGGTAAAAACACAATATCACAGAAATGGGTGTATGTCTTCTTCAGCTATAAAAGAGAACTGCCCTAGATGTCAGCTTTGCTTTCTAGAATGTGAAAACTTTAAAGCTTTATATTTCAAAACCACTCTGAATGCAGATAGAACCTTATAATTCCAAGGTCACTATATTGTCTACAGTGGATTTATACAGCTCTTGGACAAAATTGTTCCACTACCTCATAGACATATTGATTTCTTGCAATCACTCTAATGCAAGATGTATAGTGTAGCAATTGATTCAGTTTCAGTGTTCAAAGCAGGGACCACTCACTGAATATGATACTGTGGATTAATCTTGTAGCCTGGAGGTCCTTCTTGTGGATTAAACATGTTGTAGCCTGGTCCAAGACAATCAACTGAATAATAAATTATTGTAAATCTGACATTTCAATCAATTTGGTCATAGTTTATCTGAATGGGCTGAACCCAGGCTCCCACTGAATAATCCAAACATTTGCCATACCAATACACCCACAAGACCTCATTGAGATCTTGGAGAAATATCGAAGCATGTATTTATCCTCCAATAGGAAAATCCTCCAATTGCAATCCAATATTGATTTGTCAATTTTCTGCATGGCAAGCTACAAGCTGTTGTGCTAATTGAAACATAAAATGAAATGATTGTTATTTACTTGATTCTTAATAGCAAATAACTAAATTTAAATGTGTAAAAATGTGAATATATACAGTCTTATACATATTTATTTAATTAACATTAGAAGTGCTGGGCCAAATTGTACCTATTTCTAAGTAGCTTCTAACTTCTAATTTGTATATTTCTAATAATTTTATCGGAGTAATATTATCATCTTTTTATCAAATGTTTCAAATGGTGAATGTGAAATATCCATCAATCTGGTACTGAGCATCAATATCGTGTTAATCTTGGCCTAAAACGGGGATCATATAACTGCAAATATGAATTAATTACTGTTATGCAATCCGGTCAATTGACATAAATTGATTCAGTCCAACATCTAGACAACATAAATACAAGTAGGAAAATATGCTGCTAAAACGTTTAACATGCTTCACCTTATGTTTAATATCTTCAAATTGCATGCATCACAGTCACAAATGTTAATTTAGAGACTTATATAACAACCCCCTTACACTCCCTCTTTGAAAAACACACAAGGCCATTTAGCTAAACATTTAACCAGAAATTGATATTTCAGATTACATAACAGTAACGTGTTGCTTTGCTTCATTAACTGTACAATGAAATAGCTTTTTTGATGGAAAATCTCAAATCTTGATTTTTATAAATCCAGTTCTATTCTCCCCTTTTGATGCCATGTGGTACTTAGGAGATTCTAAAATTGTTTTACCATAGACTATTCTGGAGATCTTCACACCTTGGTGGTCTGTCTTGTAATGTAGCAAAAAAACGGATATTGAAGTGATGTTTTGTCAGGGGCGTTGCTGCCATTAGGCAGAGTAGGCGAAGTCTAGGGGCGCCAGGCAACCGCAGGGGCACGGGGGGGGAGAGGACGTTTTTTTTTTTTTTTTGCTCCATAGGTTTTCATGATAATACTAGCTGTAGCAATTTTTTTTTCGCCGGCGTCCGCAGCACCCCGTACCTAGGGCTATGGGGGTGCCAGCTAAAATCTTGCCTAGGGCACCAAATCAGTCAGCAATGCCCCTGTGTTTCGTGATGCATCCTTTTAAGTCCTCAGTAGACCCGACCAGTCTTGCAATTGAGGATGGAATCTGGTTGTTGCCCCCTTGATTTTCTTGAGTTTATTGAGCTTGCCCATTACTCCTGAAGCTAGCTGGGTTGGTTATTTTCCTTCTATCCTCCTTTTCTCAAAAAATTACCATCTCTACTTACACTTTTGTTGTATCTGCTGAACAAAATCTCTGACATCTTGTAGGGCTATTACTTATGAGTCAGCTACTCAACTTTTATACTGTTGTCTCAAGCATGATGTCAGTATGAACTGATTATAAAGTATAACCCTTCTTTGATGATACTGTCGTCTAGTCTCAGTCCCTATTACTCACTAGAGCAGTAGATTGGATTATGGCTTCAAATAGTTAAACATGTTTAGGTGTGCTTAATTTATATTACCAGATACATAAATGTCCACCTGAATGTTTATATCTACTATGGTCTGCACAGAGGTTTCACACCAGCTCTTTACCACACCATACGATTTTTTATGTATTCTAATGTTGTTCAGTTGCGGGCACCTCAACTGCAAATTATTCACTGAAGGATGTTTTAGAGAGATCAAGCTTGAGGCTATATGTCTAGCTAACAACCCCCTTACACTCCCTCTTTGAAAAAAACTGACCCATATAGAAATGAGTGTAAAGGCTACACTTCATCTGGCTTCTATATTTAGATGAGGAAGCAGCCATGGCCCCTGATAAATGGGACGCATTATACTAGCGAAAAGGAACTAACTGGCTTGGGTTAACCTGTGTCCTCTCATAACTCTGTTTCAATGGAATGACAAAGGTTTTATTACAGTATTAGATTATATTAGATTAGATTAAATATAATTAAATATAATACTGTCAATATAAGTTAGGCTCATAAAATTATTGCACCAACATAATAATAGTAACCATAACAACACTAAGTACAAGTAAAAAGTAAAAAATATATTACTGAAATACAAGATAATAAAATGTATTAAAATAAATGTGTAGTGTAGTGGTTATAGAGTTTAGTTTAGTCCACTTAAGATTCAGTTCAAGCACTTGCCTCAGCACTCTCCTAGTTGTCTAGGGCCATTCTGGCAGAGGGCATTGTGACGGCAGTTAGAAAGAAGGAGCACTTACAGCACTCTGCTTCAGGGATGAGATGAGGCTGAAGGTGCTCCAGAGTTGTATCAGCTCACTGGTGCTACTGCTTACTGTGTTCTACTGTTTTGCATACTTTTGCTGTTCCTGCCTTTTGTCCTTTTGATTATTATTATTGCTTATATTGTTTTACTTCTAACATGCCCCAGTGTGCATTGTTTATTTTTTTAATTGTATTGTACTGTATTACCGTTTATGCACAACCTTAGCCTCTCTTCTTTTGCCCTTATTTGTGACCTCCTAACACTTAGTATACAGATTTATCTTATTTGATCTTATTTTTCTATTTTCTATTTTTTTGTCTATTCCTACTACGTAGTTGATGCTTGCCATGTCTCAAGAATTTCACTCTCAGAATGACTCTGTGTTATAATGTGCACATGACAATAAACACTTTGACTTTGACTTGACTTTGACTTGACTGTAGAGGGGATGGGAGGGATTGTCTTGGATGGAATTCAGCTTAATCCTCATCCTCCCCTCTGCTATCGAGTCCAGGTTCAATCAATGATGTTGAGGCTGCTTACATCCCTGCTTTGATGTTGCCTCTCCAGCACACAACCATAAAATATAAAGAGGTCTATTGCATAAATTGAAAGACCCAAGCCTTCTCAAGAAGAACAGTTTGTTCTGACCTCTCTTGTACAGTGCCTCCATGTTGTCAGACCAGTCCAGTTTGTTGATATGCACACCTAGTAACTTATATGACTGTAGCATCTCCACCTCCTCACCCTGCATGATGACAGGAGTGTTCACCCTGCTTCACCATGAGCAGGCGGGGCTGGATAGTGTTGAACACACCAGAGAAATCAAAGAACATGATTCTCAGTGTACCGATCCCAAAATCATGGCTAAATAGTGTGTGTGGTTGAAAAACTATATGATCACCCCGTCTATTGTCCAAAACACAACTTTTTGCTTTCCCGGTAGACGCCCATGTAGACACCTGATAATCACTTCATCCATTAGCGAACCATTCATAGGCCGACCATACCATAACCAACACATAGGGGAGTAATCATTCCAAATGACCAACTAAGCATTACTGTTTTGTGAGAATATATATATATCATTGTAACTTGTGATTTCTAAGCACTGTTATGGCGGAATGTTTGCCAGATTTTGAGGATGCGGAGGGATGAGCATAATCGTTTTAAAACGGACATGTTTTGGGTGATTTTGGGATTGGTTTTTGGAGTTGCTGATTGCCCCCAAAGACTGTATTGGAGACTAGCGATCCAAGCCAACAAAAAATGAGCCAATCAGTTCCTTTTGAAAGTACAACCTTGTGGTTTTCAAATGCTCAGTGGGATTTAAAGGGTTTGAAATGGTTCGGCACAAACATTAGGGTTTCTATGGCCTAATTAAAAATAAGACAAACCTTCATAAATTGGCTTTGGTTACAGCAATGATATTCATTTAAAAATCTGATTAATCAGATTAAGCATATTTCTGGCCATACTGTTTACAAACTGCTTCTTTCTACAGTGCCTGAAAAAAGGAATTTATATTTGATACAATTTGATACAGGGGCAGCACGGTGGTGCAGTGGTTAGCACTGTCACCTCACAGCAAGAAGGTCCTGGGTTGGAATCCCAGGTCCTTTCTGTGTGGAGTTTGTAAAATTCATGATTGGAACACCAGAGAGTTTTAGGCAACAGTGTGGTGCCATGGAGGAGTGTGTTATACAGTGTCACATTCTATCTGTAGGTACATAAAGAATTAACATAGCTCTGCTGCCCAAGCAAAACCTTGTATCTCCAAAAAGTAATGTTACAAATTACACAGTGGCTCTCCAATGGCTCTTGTGCTATGGACATGAAACACATAAAAGACACATAAAAGACAGTAACAGCTTTCAATTCAAAGTCAAAAACAGACCAACACTGGAAATAGGAGGTTTTAACAGCACAGCAACGATTACATCACAGTTATTGTTTCCTCTCTGGAAGAAAGCTGGTGAACAAACAAGTTCTTGAAGTTGAGCTACAGTATAGGAACATTTCATGTCTAACCAAGCCTATCCAGTAGCTTCAATATTGCTTGCTCTGGATGTGCACTGAATTAACAATCATGAACGCAATTATACAGGTTAATAATTATGCTAGTATCAGTGCTAGTAGAAAGGACAACTGGGGGTACTTCCCTGGAGATTTCTAAGATTGTATGTAGAGACACTGTGTGTGTGTGTGTGTGTGTGTGTATCAGCTTGGTGCTCTGCTTTGGTTCCAAGTTGACATGGTACTAGATATGCCTAATTAGGACTACAGGGATTTGAACATGAATCTGAAAAGATAAGTTTGTGTGTGTGTGTGTGTGTGTGTGTGTGTGTGTGTGTATGTGCCTGGACACTTATACACATATGTGCGTGTCTTTGTGCAATGCAGTCACTTTGGCATTATTATGACAGCCAATCACAAAACACATACCAGCCTTTGATTGTCAGAAAAACAGTTAAGGAAGTATTTAACTATATCTACCTCTGGTACACTGGACTACTGCAATGTTGGACTTTAACTACCCCCTACATAGCCATATTATACATACAGTATATGTGACACGGTCTGGTAATTTGAGTACAAAGTCGGCCGAGGTCATTTTTCACTTTTTTATTGATTATGAAAGTCCAGATTCAAAGCTTTCAGATGATGTGCCACACATTGAAATCTGAAATGAAGGAAGTTATGCTTATTTGAATGTTCTTATGCCTTAAGTCAACATGCTGAGAAATCCCCTCTCAAAGTTGGACCACTTTTCACCTCTGGGGCAGCCAGGTATTGGGGGTGTGAACAATAGCTGCTCATTTACATTGACCCCCATCCCCCACTGCAACATGTCAGCGTCTCGTCTTAACCTCTCTTCCTTTGACAAAGCAAACATTCTCTAGCCTACAACCTCACACACCTATAAGACATAATGTTAACGTTAAGGTAGCTATATACAGCAAATATAAACTCACCCGAGAACAAAGCAAAACGTTGAACGTGGAGTCCCATGAAGAGTGTACGTTGTCCTGTGCAGTTTGCGTTTCTTGGTAATTTGTTTTGTGGATCGAGTAATTTCGGAATCATTCATGGATGTCAAAAGAGTTCCCATAACGAACATGTCTTTCTTGTTGTGTGATAAAGACGCTGTATTAAGTCTAGTGCGATAAACTCCGGAGACAATGTGTTGCTGCACGACGTGGGGAGAGAGAAGGTGAGAGAGCAGCGTGGTACCTTTGTTTGTATCGGCTGATTGGTCGAAACTCAGAACAATAGACGGCCATCAGCCAATGAAAGAGCAGCATGCAAATCGATACCCCGCCTCTCATGTGACCGCATTCACTGGTAAAACTCTCTTTTTTAGTTTGCAAAATAAACCTACTTGCTGAACACAAAATGTCTCAATTTTATGTGGAATTGATAGTTTAAAACCCCTTCTGTATACTAATGGGAAACAACGAAAAAGCAATTTTTTCATTTAACAAACTTTCCCCGCAATTTGCGCGATTTGATGCTTGCCGAGTTTGTACTTAAATTACCAGACCCTGTCACATATACAGTTAGTTTATTCTGTGCCACTTGTTCTGTCGATGGCTGACACATGCTGACAAGACTATTCCCTCTGCTCTGTACTTGGCAATAAAGTGATTTTCATTTTAACAAGGGTTAAACTCCTATGGTACAAAACCAGCTCATTGAGGACTCTGGTATTTGAGTAAACTATTTTAACTGGGGTGGCCATCTTTGAAATCATGCAATGCATTTGTCATGTATTTGGCAACCCTGATGAAGGCTTCTCCAGCTGAAACTTATTTGTTTTAATGGTTCGTTCTCTAAGTATGTTTCTTAGAATGCTAATAGGGCCATATTGGCTTTTATTAAGGGCCAACAATAAGAAGTTCTTCCATAGAAATAGATTGATTTTTTTGGAGGGTTTTGATTTTTTCACTGTTTCACTGTTCCCAGTATGAATTGAGTCTTATACTTTCCTCAGTCTGGTAGAGTTGTTTCTGTTGTATTTGCAACGGTGATGTAAAAAATTATACCACTAGGAAACTCAAGGGGCCGCCAAAATCAAAATCTCACAAACTTGTCTGTAGCTGTAAAAGTAAACATTCTAGATTGCTTTCTCATATTTCAGCTCCACACATACTTACATGCACTGACTGCAATGAGCACGACAGGGACCCACCACTGCTCCACAACGCCAACTACTAGAGGCTTAAATTATACAAGAATCATGTAGGGCACCTTTAGGTACAGTACAACAACAGTAGCCTTCCTCTGTCCATTTGTATCAGTATGTCAGATGACATGCTCAGCTCCCACCTAACATCAATAACATTGTTAAGCCAATGAGTTAAGAGTTTGTCTGATGCTTCTGTAACTTAGTTAGAAACAGGAGTGAGCTGGTGGGGTATGGAATGAAAGACAGAGAGAGAGAGAGAGACAGAGAGAGAGAGAGAGAAGCTGATGGAATGCTATTATGTGTCTGTGGGGGGTGAGAGAGGAAAAATGATGCCCCTGTACTTTGAACCTGCCTTACAGGCTTGCCACTATGTGATTGTCTGTGGATGCTCATGAAAACTTTGTTGGGATGTTGGTTTTTGCTGCTGTGTGTTCTTCATTTAGCCTGTATTGCCTTCAGGCTGTGTTTTGATGTTTTGTCTGTGACTGTACCTGTCTTATGTGTGTTGAGTGTATCCTGTCCTGCCTCTGTACTCGTACTCCGTGTCTCTGCAGAGGTCACATTGTCTTTATCTTCTTGTTTGTATGTCTGTGGCTTTGCTGTCTCAATGATTTTATTTTTATCTGGTAAAAGGTAAAGATAAAAGTATGAAAACCCTTGCTGCTGTCTTGATGATGATGATGATGATTATGTTGACATATTTTCCCCAGCACAAATGCACACATTTTCTCTCACGTGTAAACGCCACACTTGACTTCCAAAGCCACACACTGTCTCTGTGCTTTATCTGTGTTTTGTAATACACCGCCCTTCTCCTCCCCCTTCCCCCCAGGTTTTGGTCTGCTTTGAGTTGACCAGTCATTATGCTGACGCACCTGTGTAGTATTAAGGTCAGTAACCACCCACCCCTCCCCGCTTTGCTGCCAGACCACCACTCAGCACTCATCTCACACTGTTTGTGTCCCCCACAGACACCACTACTGACTGGTGGATCTGAATCCATGCTGTTTCCTACTTTCCTCCTATCAGACAACAGATCCATCAGGGAAATGGCCTTGTGTAAGAGTTTCTCTTTCTCCTCAGGCACAAAGGCCAACAAGGCAAAAGTAAAGCACTCCACTTTAAATTAATTAGAGAGAACCCATTGAAGCCCTGGACCTGTTAGAGAGGACAAAGATTTAAATAGGGAAAGACATGGAATCTGGCAACTGTGAATCTAAACTACCCAAGATCACAGGAAAGTTGTTACAGTGGCAGGACAGAGAGCTCTACATATGTCTACACCTCACTAACCAAGGTGTGCCGTCTCTATCTGGTTGAAAGGACAGACAGCTCTCCCTGACCAGGAAAGTCTGCCTATCTTTTTAAAAATAGGAAAAAAGAAATTGACATGACACATTTACTGTTACTGTCCAATTATTTGGTTTTATTTTTCAGCTCCTTCGCATTTTTACACACCAAAAGCAGTTACAAGATCAAGTGTACAGTTACAAGATAATAAAATTAACCTATTTACCACAAGGTGGTAAACTTTACTCGCAATGCTAGCATTTACGTCACTAACTGCGGCACTTGATTTGAATGCATGATGGGAAGGTCACAGGGCGTTCATCACTGGGCCATAGGCTCAATCACCATTGTGTTTGGCGATAGATAGTGACTTAACAGACTTTTATTTAAGATCTTCAAGATTGCCACTTTGTTTTCTGTTTCAACATAATACCAGTAAATAAAAACGAATAAAAACTAACAAGAAAATAGTAGTACAAATAGTACAAAGGAAGAAAATATAAAAGCTATAATCAGTGCAAATAATTTTCAGTGCAAAACAGACAGTTGCAGTATAAAGTGTCTAATGTTCCCTGCTGCAAACTTAAAGCCCCTGGAAACAAAGCCTCAAATTGTTAAAATGTATACATTACATCAAACTTGAATGTGATATTAAGCATCCACCAAACTTTTAAACAAAATACGATAAAACACTGCTCAGAAACAGCTGAATTCGCTGATCAGACCTGTATGAGGACTGTCTGGGCATGGTCCTAAAATTCTAATGAGCAGCTTGACTGGCATGCCTCTGTCCAAGACGCTCAACTATCTACATCACATAACAAAAAACACAAAAGCCGGGAGAATTGGGGTTGTTCAACCATATATGGACGAACCTGCAGACCATGGCCCTTTGAATTGAAGAATCGTTCATCTCACAGCAATTAGTTCTTCTCGTTTATCTAATAGCCGGTGTTTGCTCGCAATACAGCTTGGATGGTCTATTAAGTCAAATTTACTTCAATATTGCATGACAAGTGTATTTAACCAGCTGGCTAGCATCAGTGGTAGTGCAGAGGCGGTATAGGTAACGTTAGTCTAGCAAGTTAACTAACACTGCCTAGTAGAGCTAATCACTTATTACAATTATGGCAATTTAACGATTAAGCTATTTCAAAGCGTTAAAGGTTATATTGATAACATTTTTATGTAGACTAATAATTGAAAAAAAAGAATTTTTAGCTTTTAGAATTTATTCTGTGCACATTCAAATGTTTCATGAAATTTGTGGTGCTGCCAGTCCTTGCCTTTGCCTTTTAACATATACTGCAACGCACGTTATCAGCATCAATTCTAGTAAAATTAAGCTGTACCTTTGATCTTTTTGGAAACAATGGAAGCAACGTGATACTCAGGTGGGCAGGATTTACCTCTGATCTTGAAGACACCAAAACTAGTGGAGACACGAGGTACTGCAGCCAGAAGTACTGGACTGGTTCCATCTGGTAAAATTCTCCATAGACTTCCATTCAAGTTTTAAGATTTTTTTCCCCTCCAATAATTTGGAGGATGTCACACTTGGCTCAATGTGTTCTTTTTATTGTGCAAGCATTTTTTCCAGGGACAGATTATTTTTAAGTAAGATTGGTAGAACATTGAGTTTTATTTTCGTGATATGTCATGATCAAGTGCCATTAACAGTGCTGTCGAGCACAAGCTGCAGCCTGATATCTTCAGTAACCAACTCTCTTTATCTCACACATACGTATAATAATAAGTCTACTGAATTCTACAATAAGTTAATATATCAAATGTCTACAACAGGTTACAATGTCAAACTGGATAGCCAGCTATTGCGCAAGACTGTGACCATGAATGTCTTTATCTTGCTTCACTGCGCTGCTGAGCAGATCCATAGAGAATGAATGGCAGCCATTTTGGACGCTGTTTATACGCTAAGCTCAAATGCAAAACACACAACATACGTGAACCCCGCCCCCGTCTCCCCGAGTGCTTTCTTCTTTGTGTTTCTTCTTCTTCTTCATGGAAAGTAGTGCTATATTTTATTTACAGTTACAGCCAATCAGGAACAAGCATGCTTATTGGCTCACTGACGCTGATGAGATTAATTACCTAGGTATCGACATGTGGTACCAAATGCCACTAAGTTTTTTGATACTCAGAAGCATCGAAGCACTTTGGTCAGTGCTGCTAAGCTTAGCCATCTATCATGACACTATCACCATAGCTTCAAGAGGCAAATTCAGGCTAATTTATCAGGTGTAAAACACTTCATTCTTCTATACCTGCATGCTATCAAACTTGAACATGATGAAGGTGGGTGGGTGAAGGTCAGGCTCCTTTTGTAATTTAGGATTTTTCTGGAGCAGACTCGAGATTTAATGATCATGCCACCAAATTGTATCCTATGGGTCATATTGGTAATGCCATTCAATTCAATTTCAAACAGTGTAATACAAATTCAAATAAACAGCATTGAAATTCAGCTCCTGCTGGCACTATAATCACCCCATAGACTGTCTTGTGCCTTTCAAATGGTGCTTTAATGTGCACTGGCTTAAATTAGTTGATGTTTGTGTGTGTTTGTGTGTGCATGTGTTTGTGAGTATCTGGGTGCATGAATGCTTGTCTCCAATTGAATATGTATTTCCCTGCTTGCATGGGCATGTTCGTCTATGTGTTTATACAGATTGTGTTCATCTATGTGTTTATACAGATTGTGTTCATCTATGTGTTCATGCAGATTGTGTTTGTATGTATGTGATTGTCCACATGTCAGTTGGTATTAATGACTGATTCTCTCACTCCCACATGATGCTCACAGTGATCTATACCAGTAGCTTGCAACATGCTTTCTCTGCTGTTGGCTCATTTAACAATCTATCATGAATCTACCGTGGAAATGGTCTTAAGACACTTGCCATGTCTGATTTCTGAAACTGTCTCAAGTCACCAAAATGAGCGCAAATTAAATCATAGATTGATAAAAACAGACACTGCCATTGATTTTGTACTGCGTGCAAAATAATGACCATGTACATATGACACCCATACGTATGCACATTTAGTGAATCTTTCCCTATGAAAATTAAGGCTTGGTGCAGCAAGGATTGCGTATTTGCAAGCTACAGAATGGAGCATAGTGAAAGTAGGTGTCATGCCTCATGACTGGAATTGTGCAAGGGCAGCTAGCCTGGCAGCTGACGTATTACATTTTGCATCTTTAGAATTCACTACATTTAAGAAGTGAAATTACAAAAACAAGATCTCCGCATTTTACAACAACTTACTCTTGGAACTATGTTGTCCCATTGACTTGGGAGTCCCAATGTCCCAATGTATGAATGAATGAACCATTGTAAGCGCTTTGAGTGCCTAGAAAAGCGCTATAGAAATGCAATTCATTATTATTATTATTATTATTGTCCTGCCATAGTTTAAGGACAAAATAGTTCTTGTAAAGAGTAAGTGTCACGACTGAACAAGGACCTGAACCCAAACGCACGACTCAGACAAAGTATAAATTAAAAGGATGTTTATTTACAAAGTACAAAATAAATCTCACTCTCGAAGAGGATTGCAAAAATAACTGAAACACTCTCAATGGAGGAAT
>OMKK01091715.1:11100-21584 GCA_900302305.1 Polymixia japonica
TGGGAATCAGGATCCCTCCTGCCCTTCGCCATGCCTTAGGTATGATGCCTTTTTCCCATGCCACTTTCATTAGCTTCCAGAGGAACTTCAAGACGCCTGGCGTGTTCTTGTATAACCTATATGGAGCGCCGTTGGGCCCAGGGGCTGACGATGTTCTTGCCCGCTTTACTGTGTTCTAAACTTCACTCCATGTTGGGGGTCTTGTGTCCAACTGGTGCTCAAGTGGTTGAATTGGTGGCATGTCATCGGGGATGGTGGTTGGCATATGCCTCTTGTCGGAGTAGGTCTTTCTCAGGTGCTCCTCCAGTTCCCTCACAGGTACTTTAAGAGTCCCGGTTTTCTCCTTGACAAACCTTAGTTAAAAAGTTAAACCTGCTAGATAGAATAGCCTCCTGTGCTCTAAAGACTACCTATGGAAAAAAATAATCCTTGTTCTCTACATAGTATACACTTTATATACACTTTATATACACTTACAGCTGATAATGTACTGTACTAGGTGCAGTGTACCACTGCAAGCCAAAAACATTACAGGATTTGACCAGGCTAAGAGGCTAATTTCTTTGTTTCTACCTTTGTTAAATTATTTGTTTGATTGTTGTTTTTGTTTGGTTTAATTGATCGTTTGTCTGACAGATACAGAAACACACACCTCTGACTGTCTATCAGTTTTCTGGCATCATGTTTTGGTAGTCAGGGTGGTCAAGATAAAAGGTGCTATGAATAACATAAAGAGGGAGGGAGGAGAAGAGAAAGAGGGAGGAATAGGAGGAAGGCAGGGATTTGTGGATAGTGAGGCAATTTGATTGACAGCTGGGAAAATCATTTTAGGAGGCCAGGCTAGCGGGAGCTACCACCAGAAGGTGTGTGTGTGTATGTGTGTGTGTGTGTGTGTGTGTGTGTGTGTGTTTGTGTGTCATTTCAGCTCAACTGAAATGAACCTGCAATTGAAATGTGTCGGGTGTTTTTTCTGTGTATTCTGCTGTGCTGGAGCTGTTTTGAATGGTAGAATGGGGGTTTGAATTTGTCATTATTCGTTAGAATGGATTAGGAATCTGTGTGCATCTTCAGGCCATTTTACAGGTGTGTGTGTGTGGGTGAGTGAGTGTAACCTCAGCTATCTCCTCTCTGTGCCTAGACACTTACAAGCAGACGACTGAGATGAACACACATACAGTACGCCCACGCATGCACTCACAGTAGCTATGTTGTCTGTAAAACAATGAGGCTAGATGGTGCTGTCCAAATTACTGGCTAATGAGACACCATTCTCCTCAAGCAGTGGAGCCGACTGAGCTCAGTGTGTCCATATCTGCATGTGTGCCAGTTTGAATAGCCAGATAAGTGTGTGTGTGTGTGTGTGTGTGTGTGTGTGTGTGTGTGTGTGTGTGTGTGTGAGAGAGAGAGTGAGTGAGCCAAATTATGGTGAATAGAGCAGTAAGACCCATAGCCAGATAGAATGCACACACACACACACACAGTAAATAACAATGACAGTTATGTTTTACTAACAAGGCAACACAAACCAGAAAGAAAACTGCTTAGTCAACTTATTGGACAGGTTTAAATGTGCTCATCAAGTTGGGGAACAGGGAAAGAGAGTCAGAAAGGCCGGGATGTATTACTTTCTTCTGTAGAGGCTTGCCATGACATTGCTTGCACCGAAATTAGTGTGGGGGTGCAGTAGAGGGAGTGTCAATAAAAATCAGGTGACGCAGTGCTAGCTTGGTGTCAAAGAATACGTCTGCATCTCCGTCTGCTCAGACCATCACTAACTAACGGTAGAATAACGTTAACGTTATGTGTAAATAATCACACACTGAGACAGTGGCAGAAACGAGAAAGGCATGCCAATAATTTTGGCCAGTGACAACAACCCATTTAACCTGTTTTGTCCTTCTCTAGTATATACGTCGCTGTGACGAGCAGCTGCATTCTATCTGCAGTGGAAAATAGTAAAGTACCTGGTACCAAAAGCAAGTAGAGTGGAGTCGAGCCAGTACTATGCAGTGGAAAAGCGCCTTATGTTGTTTTACGGTGGTCGGTTGCCTCACTTCAAGTCAATAGGTTTGCTGCCATGTAGTGTGCTATTAAAACGCGCATTTCCTGCAAATCGTGCATGGCAACCATCCACAAATTAATAATGCACATGATGCGAACAGTCTGCACATTTTGATATATTTCATGTCTATATAGTGTAAAAATGGTGGGAGGCATGGCAGCTTGATCCAGAAGAAACGGTCCTCCAATGTGAGATAATACTAGTGCGATTGGCAAGCACACTAATAATGCATTTTATTTATAACACACTTTTCATTAAAATAAATCTCAAAATGCTACAAAAACGAAAATAAATTCAGATCAGATAAAAAGATGAAAAAAGTGGTCAAAGTACTACAGAACAAAAGATAAATCTGCTTCTGGTAAGAATTTAAAAGCAAATAAAATCACATGATTAGAAGCCAGTAAAATACAATGCACAATCATATACTATCCCTGTCAATATTGACCTGTTCATAAACAAAGAAAAAACACATACTCACAGACATACACACTCATTAATTTCTGTGTAACTCCGTCCCAGTATTTACCAGGTCACAAGCCCAAATATGGAAAAATGACAGGGATTATAACGTGATTGGAATTTAGGATACACACACACACACACAATGAAACACACACATTTTCAGAAACACAAATACACATATGCACATGCATTTCTTTTACATAACATGCACATTCAGAACAATTACTTGTATGTTATGCTATTCACACATTAACACAGACCACACCATGCATGCCCTCCCTCCCTGCCTTCATAGCTGTCTCAGTATTATGTATATTTGCTCTGTGTGTGTTTGTGTGTGTGTGTGTGTGTGTGTGTGTGTGTGTACGTGTACGTGTACATATTTCACTATGTGTGCTTAAATGTGTATGAGTGTGACTGTAGGCCTGACGTAGCCTCACTGCTGTCATGACAACACTACAGGCAAAGTGGGTCAGCAGGCTCCCACCACACCCCTATTGGCATGGCAACAAGGCTGGTCAATTAAATCTGAGCTCGAAGATGAATCACACACACACACACACATGCATTCTATGCAGGGAGGTGAGGGAAGGAGAGAGTATGTGTGTGTGACTGCTGTTTGTGGATAAGCGTGTCTCACACTATGTCTTTGTCATTCTGTGTATACATGCTTCTGCTCTGTGATTCTTCAGAGTGGTTCTGTGTACATGTGTCTGACTACGTATATGTGTGATTTTGTGTGTGCTTGCTTGTGTGTGCATGTGTGTGTATTTCTATGTGTGTGTGTGCACGCAGAAAGCTATACACTAGGGGAGCTGTGGGGAGCTGTGTATTCAAGTCAGTTTCCCAACAGAGACAGATAGGCTTTGTCTGAAATGTATACAGATTGAACAGTAACACATTCATACCAATTTGTACTATACAAATTTCTGGATGTCATATCTTGATAACAAAAGAAATGTCTATTCACTGATCATCAAAAGGAAGCTCACCACAAATGGTTTACAATTGGTTTGTAAATTATTTGAAGATTCCTGACTAAGAAATAAAATGTGGTATGGATATATTCAATGCACACAATGACTAACAAATGTCAAATATAAAAGAGAAAAGGAAAATAGCAAATATTACATTTACTTCTTCACAAGTCCGCCTACAGAGAGGGGGTGAGAGCCCTGGCATCGCGGTGCCAGGATACTGTAAGAAATGTAATCTTAACAAAACAAAAGACATGGAGATCCAGACTACAGGAAGCAGCAAGGGGTAGGACGCTACACCCCCATTTACATTGACAGGGCTGAAGTAGAGAGTCAGCAGCTTTAAGTTCCTCATAGGAAGTCACCAAGGACTTAACTTGGTAACACTACTCTGATATCGTGGTCAAGACAGCATCACACCTGTTCTTCCTCTGTAGGCTGTGGGAATGTGGCCTGGTCCCCACAGATCCTACTACAGATGAACCATGGAGAGTATCCTGACCAGTTACATCAGTGCCTGGTATGGGAGCTGCACCACTCTGAACAGTAAAGCACTATTGGAGGGTGATGAAAACACAGCACATCACAGGGACTGAGCTACCAGCCATGTAGGACATCTACACCAGGAAATGTTACGAAGAAGGTCCGCTCATCAAGGACCCCAGCCACCCCAGTTACAAACTGTTCTCACTACTACGGTCTGGCAAACAGAACCATATGGCATCAAATCAGTGTCAAAACCTGTGAGCAAAAACAAGGACCTCTGTGCGATTACATTTGTTTAATTAAATTACAATTAAGTTTAATTAATGTACTTACATTAATACTTCCTGCCTACTTTCACTTAAGTAGAATTATGAATAGAGGCATTTTACTCTTACCAGTATCCCATGAATATTTTTCTATAAATATCTTTAAATCATCTTTCCATTAAATGAACAAGATATAGCCTAACATAGTAGTAATTTCTCACTTCTCACCAATTAAACCACCTTCAAATTCAGTAAATTCAGTAAAATACTTTTTTCTTGTGGTAATTACATAGACAGGCATATAGGCTACCATATCACTGCATTCACGTCCATTTGAGATGGAAATTATATTAGAAAACATACTAATTCGAACGCATGATTGAATTCATATTTTTTTTAACAGTGGTTGTTACAAGAGAAAACAGATGTCTTGAATCTGAGCGATTGCTCCCTTTTTGTTGTGGTTAAGTAGGTTTTGGGCACACAGCCTGCTTTGCACAGCTTGCAATCTCTGGTTCATATTGGTAAACCTACTAAGTAACATAGAATTTCTTGTTCTTGACTGGAAATGGAAACTTCTCAAATCCAACCGGAAATGTTTAAGCCCAAATCCGATCCAGGATATGAGAGTGGACAGCACGAACATCCACAGCAATAAAGTTTACAGCAGGATGTCTCTGTTTGGTGTACATGTGGGAAATGTGCTAAAATGCCAACTGAAGTCTGCTGTCAGGAAATAACAAAGGTAATGTAACTACTAAAATGTTATTCTGCTGTCGCCAAATGACTGTATAGTATCTCCCTGTACTGTCAGTTATAGTTGATTGCTTATTACTTGAAAAAATTTCATTGTAAAGACGTGCATGCATCATCTTTCCCTCATTGTCTTTGACCAGGGAACTTCTATCACTGCCTGGAGCAGATGACCATATAAAGAAATCCGTCCCGAGTTGACAGCAGCTTGTGCAGAAAGTAGAAAAAATCATTAGAAACCTAGCGTTCAGAGCTAGGCTTCAGTCTGAAGACTGAGTTTTTGTGCACAGCAATTACTTTATCATTAGTTTAGGTCATTATTTGAACCTTTAATACATTTAATATGAACATCCGACATTGTATCATTATATATATGACAGAAAATAAGGAAAAGTAGCCGCCGCTCTCTCGTCTGCAGTCCCAATCAATCCCATTCAAAACTCCACATGGTCTGGCGGTGATGGAAGGGTAGACTGCTCGTTCTCCTGGTAATCCATAAATTGGCACCATCCACCTGCCATAGCGAGCTGCAGTACTGCTCACAAAGACAGAGTTTACTTTCACTGCACTCACAGAGAATACTTACCTGCGATGGTGTAATTTGCTCTTGTGGGGGTCCTTGTTTTTCCTTGTGAGTTCCTCAATTTTGCTTGCGAGTTTTGACATTGACATTGATGCCATAGTACCAGAGCATCTAGCGTCTAGGACCAACAGGTTCAGAGACAGTTTCTACCTACAAACCATACCAATGCATTGCATGGTATTTTGCACACCAGTTTGGACTACTGTTATTGATTATTAGTGGGCTCACAATATTATTATCTCACATATGCATATTATTATTCTTCCACTTTGCCACGCTACTTCTCCCACAGTTTTCACACCACGTAGACATGAAATACATCAAAACGTGCAGATATTCCATCTCATTTATGCTATCAGTTTGTGGAAAGGTTTTGGAATGGTTTTGGAAATATTCCACTTTTATTTCCCCCCAGAGGAATGTCCATAGGAAGTAAAGTGGTGACAGTTGGTGATTTCAGCTACAGTTTTGAGGCCACATAGACATGTTATGTCATCAATTATTACATCAAAATGTTCAGCATGTCCCACTGTCACATGCAAATATCTAAGCCATGTGATTTATAGTTTTGAAGATACTGCTGTTTGTTTGACAGTAATGCTCTCCATGCAAGTGCATTACGAATGTGTGGAATGCCACTCTAGAGGCAGTTGGTAATTTCACATTTTGTACTTGGCTTTTAAAGCATTCCTACAGTTTTAACACAATGTAGATGGGGGCGACGGTGGCTCAGGAGGTAGAGCAGGTTGTCTAATCCCCTCCTCCCCTTCCGCACATGGAACTGTCCTTGAGCAAGACACTGAACCCCTAACTGCTCTTGATGAGCAGATTGGTGTTTTGCATGGTTGCCTCTGCCATCTGGTGTGTGAATGTGAGGCATAAATTGTAAAGTGCTTTGAGTGGTCGGTAGACTAGAAAGGTGCTATATAAATGCAGTCCATTTACCACAGACGTATTATACATCAAAATGTTCAGCTATTCCCACTGATTCCTATGATGTAAATATACTTTACTTTTCGAAATATGTATGTTTGAATGCATTCATGTTTTCACACAATGGTGGCAGTTAGGAGAGAAGCAGAGTGTGGGAAACAGTTAGACTTTTTTTGACCCCCCAGGGAGCAGGGGCGCACTCGCTTGCAAATTTCTCACTCAAGGTGAATAATTTTCAACTCAAGCAGATGCTCGAGCGAAGCTGTGTCTGTGTATGTGTCTTTTGACTTTGTATGCATTTGCACTAAAGTTCACTTTGTGTGACATCCAGCTGCAGTCCTGGAGACGAAGCCCCTGGCATGCCAAAGCCCCTGGCGTGCCAGAAATGCCCCTGGCATGCCGGAAGTAGTCGTTTCTATACAATTAGCTTCCCAATCGTATGTGACATTAAGTCCGGTTTATTGACACAACATGACATGGACTTGTTCATGAATATGTTACATTTGAATCAACAGTATTATGACGTTTATACAATGTGTTTTCTTGTGAGTCAGTGGTATAATTGGACCGTTTTTGATTACTTTTGATTTTACCTTTATACTTTAAAAATTGTTTACCTTGCTTTGTTTGGTGTCATTCGTTTCAGCACAACCTCACCTTTGTGATTTTAAAGTTACTTTTTTATAAAGACATACTGTATTAACACAGTGGACCTAAAATCACAAAAAAACATAAAATCCGAGTAGGATAAGTTTTATGACTTAGAATGGAAATATAAATTGTTCATTTCAAAAAACTATGTACAAATCTATCAAACAACAAAGATATATAGATATTAGTTGAAGTACAAAAGTTTCTTACAGCGATTAAATCGGACAAACCCTCTGGCGTAGATCATTTGGATGGTAGACTCTTACAGCTTGCAGCTATGATCGTGGCAGTGCCTATTTGTCATATTTTAAATTTATGTTTTGAGAAAGGTGTCTATCCCCAGCTATGGAAAATTGCGAAGGTAACTCCGCTGCCCAAAAACAGTAGAGAACCGTTCGCTGGGCCGAATAGCAGGCCTATTAGTATACTACCAGTGCTAAGCAAAGTATTGGAGGGAATTGTGTTTAAGCAAATTCAACATTACTTCAAGGAAAACAGCATTAACTCTGATCACCAACATGCATATAAGGAAGGATACTCCACCAGCACAGCTCTCACTTCACTCACAGACGAATGTTAGCATACAGATTTAATGACCCTGCTATTAATTTAATGAAAAGCTATTTATTGGACAGACAACAATGTGTAATGTTTAATGGAGCACTTTCTAGCATTGAAACACTTAAATGCGGCCTTCCTCAAGGAAGTTCCCTTGGACCTCTTCTATACTCTATTTTTGTGAATGATTTGCCATTTGTTTTAAATATTGCAGGCTTGGCCATATACGCGGACGACACAACATTGCATGTCTCTGCAAGTGACACTGAATCAGTTAATAAGTTGCTTCAGCAAGAGTTAATGCTGGTTTCCAACGGGGTAGTGGAGAATAAGCTGAAATTGAATATTTTGAAAACAAAGAGTATAATTTTGGGTTCGAAATATGCTTTAAGGTCTCAGCCGACACTGTGTCTCTCCTTGCGGGTGTTAGATCCCACTAAGCCCTGTACAGGACTAATGATCAGCTCTCCACTCTCCGTCTACGGGGGTTCACCCCAATAGAATTCCACTCGGTAATGTTTAAGCTGATGGCGAGAAGATTCGTCCAGCTGCTAACTGTCTACCTCCCGGCGTCTTCCCCGCTTCAGCCCAGGTTGCACCCAGCAAGTAGCCCTACTTGCCTAGATACAGTCCCGTGCCACGCCGGTTAACGACAGCTCTCCTCTAAATGATCTGGGCTTTTGGTATGATTGCTGGATAAAGGTTTTAGGAGCAAGTATACTTTTGCTACAGGGGTCTGTTGTAACCTTGGCTAGAATAACCTATCAGAACCTCTAGAATGTTATCACACTTGTTACCTGAACGT
Organism: Polymixia japonica; assembly: GCA_900302305.1. Lineage (NCBI taxonomy): Eukaryota > Metazoa > Chordata > Actinopteri > Polymixiiformes > Polymixiidae > Polymixia > Polymixia japonica. The sequence goes on from OMKK01091715.1 coordinate 19,640, forward strand.
TTTACAATTTCCACGGAGTATCTCTCCCTCTCCTTGGTAATAAGTAGGGAATGTCCTCACTGTCACTTAAGTTTCTGATTATAGATTTTATTGAAGCATTCAGCAAAGCAGACAGCAGTACAATTCAAAGGTGATTATAATATTTCAAAATCAAAATCAAAAGGTAAAACGTAATAAAGACCATCTTAAAATACATCAAACATGTACTGTAAACCCACATGGGTATACAGGACCCATTGTCAACCTAAAGATCGAATGGTGGACCGTCTACCAAATAAAATGCAAAACCTGACATCCAAGTCAACTCAGAATCACAAGAGTTATTAAACTGTCAGAAATAACAAGGATCAACAAGCTATTGAGATGAGAAGAGTCAGTAAACTCACAGTAAACCGAATCATTCAACTATCCATGTGTGAAACCTTGTTAAACTATCAAGAATAAACAGTTAACTTAACATAAATGTGCCAATGTGCCGCTAGAATGAGGAACTATCAAAGTGTAAAGCCTCCGTAAATTATCAAAGTAGAAATAGTCAAAGTGAAAAGAATTATCTAATCTCTCCAAGTAAAAATAAGTGTTTATTCTATCAGAAATAGAAAGAGTTAACAAGCTATAAGAGGGAATAGAAATAAATAGTCATTGAGCGATAAAAAGGAAAAGCGGTAAACTACTAAACCTAGAAATAATAACTCCGCTATGAACAGGAAAGGCAGTAAAATATCAAACCTAGAACTATCAAAAATAAGAAGAGGACAACTCAGTAACGTAGTGGGGTAGAAAGAGCTAATAAGATATAGTAAGGAAAATAATCACTAACCTATCAAGAATACAAAAGAGGAGTGCTTTCAACATGAACCCCATCATTAAAATCTTAAAGTATACAAGGAATCCATTAACTATCAAAGTACGGGCTGGATAAACTGGTCAAAATAGACACGGACAGTACACTGTTACAGATGACAGTACACGGCACACGGTCACACCATCAATCATCAGGCAAACAATACCAAAACAACTTTAAATGACAACCATAAGGGCAACACCTCAGACTGTGGCTCAGCCGGTCGGCTGAATTATAATCATAAACTCAAGATAACATAAGTGTTAGGATAAACCTTAAAGCTAGAATAAAAAGGGGAACTAACTCCAGGCTAAAAGCCCAGAGATACACTGTCAGACTGAACCTCAGATAGCGTTAGCCCTAGGAGTCCAATAAACTGGTCAACACAAATATAGTAGTAAAAATGACATTAAAATAAAAAGGGGGAATAACAACAGTTTCAACGTATCAGGGAATCAACCAGGGGAATTTCAATAAGGCCCAACAATGCTCCAGAACCAACTTCTCTTAGTTTAGGCTATAAACATGCAGTGTAGGCAGTTTTTAGTCAAATTGTCTAACACCCTTCCAACTCGCTAGTGTCGGCAGGAAGTCCCAAATTAGCTACTGCCTGTCACACACACTGTAAGGCAGATCTGATTTACAGGCCCGAGCAACTTCAAGCCGCTCTCCCTTGTATCAGAATGCAATTAATAATTATTTTAACGATTCTCAAACATCCCAAAATCCTAACCTGGTCCAGAACATAAGGTCCGGCCCTATTGTCAGAATGTTTCAAACAGGTACAAAACCCTCCCCTTATCCTAGATTAACCCCAAACACAGTATAAAACTAATTACTACTCTTACAACAATACCTATCTTGAGTGAGGAGGAGCTGACGGATCAGGTCAGTGCCACCTAACTTTACCAGCTTTAAGAGGGAAACGCCTTGAGATGTTTTCAGCTCGGTCCCGAGCTTTTTGTAATATCCAAGGAAATAGAAGGTGCCCAAACAATATTCCAATCTCCACACATTACGTCCATAAGTGGCCTTCCATTTGACAAAATGTAACTCCTCAGATAGAAATGTATCTGTCAGCAGCTTTCCAGTCACAGAGTC
>OMKK01091717.1:5813-24866 GCA_900302305.1 Polymixia japonica
GGAATAAGAAGGAAGGAAGAGGGCTCCACTTTGATTGGCAACTTCCCTGCTAGGCATAGCAACCTGCCATTTGTGTTTTACTCTTAATAATAATAATAATAATAATAATAATAATAATAATAATAAACTTTATTTGTATAGCGCCTTTCATACATCTCTTATTATATAGGCATGTATACACACACACACACAATCATGCAGTAAACAAGCTCAAATGGAAGCACACAGAAGTAAATGCGTGCACGTACACACACACACACACACACACACACACACACATATACAGACAAAAAAATACACACATATATACTCGAACACACAATGGAGACACAAATACTTAGTGTGTCCCGGGTGAAAGGAACACAGTGACAAGGGGGTGTGTCCGTGTGTGTGTCCTTGTGCAAATGAATGTCACAAAAAACAACAAACAAGTTGACAGCAATCCACAGATTGGAATCAGGAACAGAATAGGCTCTTTGAATTGCATGTCTTAAAAATGAAATGCTATTCTATTCTAATGCTTCTCTGCATATATACATATAAAATAGCTTAAATGTATTATAGAAACAATTACAGAGGAATAGGAAGCTGATGATATCCTCTCTAGTTACAGAACAATGTCAAAGAACAATGTGGAGGTCAGGAAGAGGTCAATTCGTATACAGCAAGAGATAGGTGTTCATGTCAATCAGTGTGTGAAATCCATAGGTAATGGTGTGTGGGTCCATCTGGGTAGGTGTGAAGCTCCATGTCTATTGTATGTGTCAGTGCGTGTGTGTGTGTGTGTGTGTGTGTCTGTCCTTGTGTCAGCCTGCCTTAGTTCCGGCCTGCGTCTTTGGAAATGCACATCCACCCATCTGAAATAAGAATAATTATATAGAAGAACAATGGGACAGAATGGGAACAAAAACTGCTTTGTTTCATGCATCCCATAAACACCCATCTATTAGACAAGTATAATGAATCAGTCATAATCACACACACACACAAACACACATCAACAATAATGCACGTATACACAAACACTATAATTATGTTTTTGCATGCTCTCCTGCTGGATAATGGTGATTGCTCAGCTCCATGCAGGTCCATCTGGCTCCCCTGTGCCCTCTCAGTGGCCTGCCTGACAGCCAGGAAAGTGAGCTTCCACCTGGCTGACAGAGGTACGCTCCCTAAAACAGTCCTTTGCCACATCTCCCAAGGACCGGCCCAGTGCAGAACGCAGGGTACCTGGCAATGACAACAACTGCGTGCACGCACGTGCTAGCACAAGACAAATGCCCGTATACGCACGTGTATCAATTTGCACGTGCGCCATTAACATTCTTTAATAAATGTGGAGCTCCATCTAGGATCCTGCTCTGTTTAACTTTCCTTTCCTCTCCTTTGCCACATTGTATTCAAATTTTTTTTGGACACTGTCCACACATAACTGGCTGCGTTCGGTCAGAAAAACATAAAGCACACGCAGCGCTCTGCACTTAACAAAGCGTGACGCTACGCAATGTTCAAAGACATGCAGCTGGTGCATGTTTATATTGATAAACAATTGAAAACCATTGCACTGGAAACCTGAAATGCATCCTGTCTGCACGGCCCCCTAAGAACGTACATGGATTTCATGTTCAGTGCGCTGCATGCAAAATAGAGTACGCTTCATAATAAAAGGATAATTCTACCACTTTACAGCAACAGCGGGGCCAGCCCTATAAACGCGAGCGTCTCTCCGTGACTGACTGACTCACAGTGTCTCCATTGTCTTTAGAACCTGGTTAAACCTAGCTGGACTGTGGCTGAGCAAGCTGCCTTTCACAACCTGGCCAACTTGCTTTCTAGGCTGTTGTTAAATAGTAAAATATTGTTGGAATATATTTAGGTAAACCAGTACACAAGTACCCTAGGGTAACTCAAATAATGGCAGCTTCATCTATAAGATTTCAAGGAGAAATATTCAGTAGTTGAAATAGTCAGTTGTTGTAGTTCATCCAGGTAGCTGCACACACGAGTGAGATTCTACATTTGCTTAGTAAGTGGAAACTTTTCAAGAAGTGCAATGGAGAAGCAACCATACCATACCATAACATACCATACCAAATCTTACCATACCATACCTAACCATGGCTAGCCCCAGCCAGGCTGAATGGAATGGATGGAGAGTTCATAATAACATTTTCAGGATTCGTCGTATCTCACCATACGATGACAATAAAGGCATTCTTATTCTTATAAACTTTGATTATAATATCTTTGTACAAGTATAAACATTGCCCAAGCAACTGGCGGCAGAGTAGGTGAGGTCAAGGAAAGAGGAAAAGTAACAATAGGGCTGTTTGGGTCAGCGAGTTTGGCAAACTGGTTCTGAATAAGAGGAACCTCATCCTCAAATGGCCCATCTGAGTTGGCCGTTGGCTACTGTATCCTTTCCCGCTCTCTGCTTCTGGCCACTAATCCATTCTGCCATTCCTACAGAAGAGGCCTGGACACACTCTCTCTTCTCTGTTCTGCTTTACCCCGTGCCAGGCGGTGGCACGGTCGGTCTGGGGTTGGCACTGAGCCGACCATGGGTGTTGATTTAGTTATTGTTTTTTTTTTCTTGAGTAATCCATCACTTCGCAATAGGGCTACTTTGAGACTGGCACAAACAGACAAATAGCCACGCCGCACAAACAAACCCGTAGGTACATCCAGAAAGCCCTCAGTAAGCAGCTGTGTGAGCAGTGATAATCACCAAAGAAGGAGGAAATGAAGGAAATGAAAGAGAAAAATGCGGCTGAAGTGAGAAGCGATTTCGTTTGTTATGATTGACCGCGCATTGCATCCACCAAAACACACACACACACACACACCTGCACACACACACACACACACAGACAAAGGTAATGGGAGAGAAAGAAAGGCAGAAAGGCGAAAAGAAAGACCAGACGGTGAAGAGAAATAGAGCTTCTTCATGTTCCTGGCATGGGACGCAGGGTAGCCCAGCCAGGGCTCTTAGCCTTTTAGCTGCCGTGCTGAGATCTCAATGAAAACAAAGGCTTCTGGAGCTAGACGCCGCTACTAGCAGATTGTAAACAAGGCTGACTTAGCGGCCTGCCAGGGCAAGATTAGCTTGGCAAGTACTACAGTTAAAAAGAAAGAAAGTCAAATCAAGTCAAGAGACAGACGCATTATGCACGCACACGCGTTAAAGGTTGTCTATGTGAAACCTGTTTCAGATGTTTGCTTTTTTTTTAATTAAGTATATAAACCACCGTCTTCTGTATCAACACTGGTAATATTGACAGAGATTACAGAGACTGGCAGAATTAATTTCAGATTTGCGGATGAATCATGAGATAGTGAGGACATATTCTCTTTAGCAAACATTTAATAGCTTGTTCTGAAAAATATGCTACCACCACTCAGATGGTTAAACACAGAAGGACACTAGAGTCACCAGAGCTGCGTATTTGAAGGGTCAACTCTAGAGAGTGTTACTTCCTACATGGCCATTGTGAGTTCTACACATGATACAAGAGAAGACTATAAGTTACAGTCAGTGGCCTACAGTAAAAAATGTCATAGATGATGGCCAACGTTGTATTCTCAACGCACTCAAACACACACACACACACACACACACACACGCACACATGCACAGGGTGAGGCAGGCAGGCATGTTCTGGCCTATCCTACTGTGTCTTACATTCTGATTGGACTAGCAGCTGGGCCAGTGATTGGATCTTCAAAGAGTGAGTCTCTCTCTCTCTCTCTCTCTCTCACTCACTTTCCTCTCCCCGGCCTTGAGGTCACACAGTGGACCCTGGAAACTCGTCAGTTTTTCACAACACTTCACACACACTGATAATAATCAAACTGTAAACATCCCATCTCCTTAATGTTTTTGTTCCTTTTTGATAACAACGGTTATCATGTAGTTTCCCATTTTTCTCCTGGCTTTGATAGTCATAACCAGTAAATTAAAAAGGGGAGTTAACTGTAAACTCCAGTAGGTCTCTCTTTTTTCCAGTGTTATTTTTACCTAATCTTTGAGAAACACACCTGCCTTTCTTTTTAATGGACAAAAACTAAAAAATCAATTACAGCATGTCCTCTGAAAAGCATTTATTTAAGCTTTTTTTCCATTAAAATTCTGTCCCCATATACTTAGGATCGATAATATCGATATGATGTATAATATGAACTTACGTCATATAGATTCATGGCTATATTCCCGGTCATTCATTCATTCATTTTCTACCGCTTATCCTGTTAAGGGTCGCGGGGGGTGCTGGAGCCTATCCCAGCTGTCATTGGGCGGAAGGCGGGGGAACGGTCATAACAATACATATTGTATACTATACAGAAACACAGAAACATGTGTACGTATTGATAACAGCTGTTAACAGAAACACACACACACACACACACACACACAAACTCAAGAAATAAATAAATAAACACATTTACAACACAGTCACGCAGAAACACAATGCACACATGATCAAGCAAGCACTGAGATTGTACTTGAGTAAATGAGGAAGGAGATTAAGTAGAGGCAGCGGGGAGGAGGAGAGCGACCGATAGTCTTAAATGTCACGTCATTCAAGGCAGGTGTGTCTCTTATGTAGGGTAATTGTTTGTTCTGACAGAAGCTCTCTACAGAGTTGACTGACCTTCAACAACCTTTATAACCAGATAAAAACTAATGATAACTGTGCCGATACAGTAGTGCAGTATGCATCTGCCACCTTTCTTTTTATTAATACTGTATCCATACATCTCTCTCTCTCTCTGTCTCTCTCTCTCTCTCTCAAGCAGACAGACATTAATTGATCTCTCGGTGGATCAAAACTGATGTTTAGCTCCAGCTTTTATCTCGTTTTTACCGGGGTACGTGGTATTACTGGCTAATTAAAAAATAATGTCCCGTCTCCCGTTCATTTGGTTCTCAAATATTGGATTATTTATGAACTTATGAACTCTGTGATGCTGGGAATCGGACACCTCATGTAAAAAGTGGTGTAAGAAGGAGGTTGGGTCGGCAGACGGTACCTGTTTCAAACTGTTACAGGATCAGTAACTCACGGCATACAGAATGACAACAATATTGTCATGTTGGCGTTTGCTTTGCTGCTGCCTGTGGCCATTTTGTTGCTTTGAGGTTGGTAGAATGGGTCTACGCTTTGTGTTCGGTCTGCTCTCACGCCACATCGTGCTCCACATGGTTTCCTTTGTAGTGTTGGGAAATTAATGCATTCTTTCACAGCCTATTAACCAGTGCTGTCTAGAATAAAAGCTATTTGATTGGATTGAACAAGTGAATCAATTAAACCATGTGATAAAAATCAATCTGTGGATGAAACGACTTATCGCTACAAAATACAGCTAGGCACAAATGTATGAAAAATATGCATGCAAATTTGGATAAACACTTTTACCACTCTTTTATTAAAAGAAAGTGTGGAATGTGAATACGATGGCATACCATGAGCAATCATTAGACAATGAGTGTAAAAGAGATAGAATGTGAATCCTCTGCAGCCAAGAGGCCCTTTAATTATACAGAAATAACCCAATAAACTTTAAAACAACTGCTTGTTAACACCGTGGGCTCAGGGGCACGCCCTCCCTCCTTAACTGCAGGCTGTGCCCCTTGCTTGCAATTCCTAGAGTGATGGTCCCCGAGGCAGATCTCTTTGCACAGGTCCCTGTGCGCTAGGTCACTGAGACGATGCTAGGTCGCCGAGACGATGCTAGGTCGCCGAGACGATGCTAGGTCACCGAGATGATACTAGGTCACCGAGACAGTTCTAAGTCACCGAGACGACGCTAGGTGACCGAGACGATGCTAGGTCACAGGGGGAGCCCACAACTTCAGCACTGTACTAAACCTGTCAGATTTAATTAACAGGTTACCAACCTTATATATCAGTGTCACTCTTCCTTCCTCCATTTCTTATTATTCAGATTCTCTCCAATAACTATATTCCTCCTCTACCACCTCTCCCTTCATTCAGATTCATACCCAGCTTTGCTGTAATCTTCCTCATGCACTTCTCATGCTAACCCACGTCCCCTTATCTCTGTCCCAGAGGGGCTAGGTGGCACTGAGGTATGCCAGATGTGTGTATGTCTGTGTTTATGTATGTGTTGTGCATGTGAGTGAAGGGTTGGGATTTGTGGTTTAAAAATAGGCTTTGTTACAGACTACCTGTCTTGCATTATGTGGAATGGCATTAATTTAAAGTACAGCTGAAGTAGGACAAACAAGCATTTACCTTATTTGTGCTTTTTAAAGACTAAGGTTAACTGTCAGTTACATATTTGAACTACATGACACTCAATAGAGTGCATACCTCGGCTAATGCTATGCAATTGTCAAGATATGACAGTTCCACATACCGGATTTTCACCAAAGGTTAATAATTTATAGTTATATGCTATATTTTGCAAAGCCACACCCACTGCCATGCCTCCCTTGGGCCATTTGGCGTGAAAAGTTAATCAGTTCTTCCTTGCCCCACGACAAACCTTTCCACAAAGTTTCATGCAAATGCGTTCTACTTTTTGGGATATCCTGCTAACAAACTGACAGACAGACGGAATGGGGTGAAGACATAACCCCCGTCCAACTCTGTTGGTGGAGGTAATGATAACTCCCTCTCAAAGACCAAGGGCGTAACACGTTACAAAGGACTGTAACAAGTAACAATGCCTTCGTTTTTCAATTCAAGTAATAAGTTAGTTACTTCCTATTTAAATTAAGCAAGCCGTTACTTTTATAATATTAATTTCCTGTTTGCACACTGTTTATTTTCTGTCTGCCATTCCTACTTTCTGGTGGGTAGCTGCGTAACATACTGACGCTGCCTAGCAATGTTATGTGCCTGCAGCTCAGCTGAGGGTAGGTTGGTGAGAAGATGGCAAAGAGGAGATATTGCATCATTCCTGTTACAGAGTTAGAGATTACAAGCCATAGACATCAATACATTGATGGTAGAGTCAAGACATTCAAAGCAGTATGCGCCCTCTTGGGCCAACATGTGCGAGCAGTCACAAAAGAGGTTTTCATTTTTGTTACTTTTAAGGCCGAACACAGTAAACAGTAATATTAAGCATACACGCACACAGCTGTGCACACTCTGGCACATAATGAAACTTCAGCAAAAGCTTCTCTCTCTCCCTTGATTCTCCTCTATATGTTCCCTTCTCTTTGCCGCTCCTTCTCCCTCCTCTCATGTCTCCTGTCCCGTTCTCTGTGCAGTGTAGCACAACAGTGCAGTGATAGTAGTACGGTACTGAAAATAAACATACTGTCTTGTCGCGAGCTAGCGTAACGCTATTCTAGGGGTAATTCCATTGCTACTATTGAAAGAACGACACTGCTGAATTCAAGTTTAAAAAGAAATAAAAATCTAGCCCCAAGGGCAGTTTACTTACTCAACAATCACCTCGGGCTCCAATAACTAGAAATGAAGGAGAAGAGAGTCATGCCCCTAATTTGTGATGTACAGCTCCATCGAGAATTAATTGGACTGCAATAGATGGAAAAGGTGACTGCTAGAGCTTCCAGAATTCCTGGGAACATAAGTACATTTTCTGGTTCAGAACTGATAATGTTACTATGACATTCGGTTCCTTTGGGTGTGATGGCTTAAACACACACTTGTTTGGCACTCAAAGCCAGTCTTTAGATAAAGCAGCTCCAGGCTGTAGATCTTAACAGAACTGATCATCAGTTTTGCGGGACATTATTTTTAAGTAACTTCCATTATAATGTTACTGCCATTAAAGATGTGTGATGTGATAGCAGCGATTATTGTATTAACTTGCCGTGTGTGCATGCTTGTATGTGTATGCAAGTACATGTCTGCATTCGTACGTGTGTGTGTGTGTATGTGAATGTGTGTGCCTCTGTGTGTGTGTAAGTGTGCCCTCACTGATAGAGATGCATGTGACTGTGCTTTAGCGCGCGTTGTGTTGTAGGTGCTTTGGGATTTGGGATTTTCTGCCGTGAAGCTGGAGGTAAAACAAGCAGCGGCACTTGGAGACCAGCGAGGTAATTCTCAAGTGATGTTTTATTCAGAGGAAACGCAGTGAGAGAAGGGGAGAACGACGACAATTAAAGAGAGGGACGAGAGTCGGTTGCAATGTGTCCGTTTGTGCATGCGTGCGTTTATATGTGTGTGTGTGTGTGTGTGCATGTGTTTGTATCTGTGAGTGTGTTTCTATTACCTGCTCCTGAAAACTGTCTCCCTCGCCACCCTTAGTGTCTGGCCTCAAGTTTTATTACTTGGCTTAAGTTTGACCGACAAATAGCAAGCAGATGATTCTTTACTCACAAGACACAACGGTTCTCATGGAGAAAACTGAGAAAGGACTTTCAGAGCCATCTGGCTGGGACTTCTTCTAGTCTCTCATATTATATTATTAAGATCTTGTAAAGCCACCAGTGAAAAATGCATATGAACACATTTCTGTTCAAGGAACAAACACACACCCCTGTGACTGTATTTAGTTTAAAAAGCCTTTGAAGGCAAAGCCAACTAAAATATGCAACTTCTCATTAAAAGGGTTTTTTTCGTCACCATGGGGTGTAAAAAACATCACAACACTGCAAGAATCTGAAGTCATCCCCGCGCCCAGTTGGTTTCTCCCTGATCTCAACAAGCAGTTTTGCAGGGGCGGGATTAAAAGATACTCATAAAGTCTAAATTGCGCCTTATAGCCTACCCCTACGTCCATCAAATAAAGTCAACAACATATATTTTCATATCTTTTCAACAATATTTATTGTTTTCAAAGTAGGATTTACTTTATATAAATTGGTCTGTCCATTCATCTTTAAAAGTTCGGTTTTCTGCACCAACTTTCCTTATTTTGGAGCCACGCTGTCATCACTATCTTCTCTCTAGCGAACTGGCTGGCCATGCAGGGTAAGCAATCAATCTGATTGGCTGAATTGAGTGAAGCTCAATTACCATATTAACTGGATTAGCTGTGCCCACTGTCTATAGCTGCGACCGTCGGAAAAAAAAAAATAGCACATTATTATTTATTTTCATTAATTTATCATAAATTGGTCACGGGTCCAGAAAGAACCGTCAATCAGTCCAGGTCCACACACACACACACACACACACACACACACACACACACACAAATACATACATAGGTTTACTGTATTACATACGTATTAGAAATTACATTTTTGTTCTTACGGAGAGAGTAATGTACCAAAAAATGGTACCGAATTCAAATGTGAACGGTACCCAACCCTATTGATGACACCCTATCTCTCAAACAGACACATTTTTGTCATGTAGATTCTGTAATAGACCTGAGTGAGAACCCTTGAAATTATTTAAATCAAAACACAGTAGCTACTGAGCAACGAGAATAGACTGATTCAACAGCAGTACCACAGTGACTTTATTTCTACAACAAAGGCATCTAGTAAGATTTGTCAGTGCACTTTACACAAGGATTTTTTTTTTTTCACAGATGTCCTCCTAAATCCATCACTTTCTTCATGTGACAAAGGGATGAGCCATCCCAAAACCTAGGATGTGCAAAATGAATGACTCAAGACAAAGCGAGGAGTCATCAAGAACCCAAGGATGTCTACTGTAGTAAAATCTCTCGGATAACTGCACTGGAAAGACTCTCATGTTGCCGTCCCTCTTCCAATACCAACCAATTCCTCTAAACTGACACACTGTCTTTAAATATTCCTGTATTCATTATAAGTTAAGTCAACCACATGTGTGTGTGTGTGTGTGTGTGTGTGCATGTACTCCCATGCTTGTGGCACGCTTGTTGTGAATATGGAAGAAGCAACAGCTTTTGCTGCCCTATATTTTCATTGCCCTATATTCTTTCTTCACCAACTTAATAATGATTTAACAAAAGTACCACTGGGTATCTTTTACAGTAGGTTTTGTGTTTCATTGTGGCACTCTGGTGGGTGGGTCTTTATGACACAGTGATGGATTCTAATAGTGTGGCCTGACCCATTAATGTTTATTTTATGGCATTTTCTCAATTTTTATAAATGAAACACATTGTAGAATTGCACCAACTATATCAGAAGTACAACAGCTAGTAGTTAAACGTAGTACAACTGTTGTGCAGTTATAAAACCAAGACAGGTTTAACGCACGTGACAAAGTGAAGGCACACCTAGATACAGTTAATTACAAATAAGCACGATGCAATGAAAAAGCTTCAAACAAAACTTTGTTTGTAGGAGAGCCAAACGCAACAGAAAACCTTTGCTTACTATCCAACTGTCAGTCAGTAGGAGAAGTGATGTGGGTTACGTAAATAAAATGGAACACAGTCAAAGCAGAATTTAACAGGAGACTTGCTGACCTTGAGGCAAAAGTTTTGCAATTCCGTTTCCCGTTGGCGTTGACAGAGGGCCAGGAAACTGGTATGTAGAGCAGATTAAATTGGGGTGAAAATGATTTCCCCTTTCACCCTAGCAGTGATGCCACAGCTCTCCCTTCAGGCCACCTGTGTACAGAACACGTTTGGAGGTATCTCTTTTTGTGTACAAATGTTTTCTGTGATAAAAGTCAACATATGATCTGAACAGTCCTGTCTGACAGACAAATAACTTCTCTACATTTTGAAACAGCCCGTAGCTCAGGACTTCCAACATTCCAACAATTGATGAATTTGCATCAAGGAAAAGACATCTGCGGGAGACAGAAAAACACTGTGCTCATCAATGAACGAGGAAACTAAAGAGAAACATGAAGAAATTCATAATTTTGCTTAAATATTCATTTTTTTCCTTAAAGATGCCCTTTGCAGTATTATTTTGGGCTATAGTAGCGCTGTTGAGCAGCGGTGGGTCCCCGTCACGTGCTCATTGCAGTCAGTGCGTTTCAGTGTGCGTGCATGTGGAGGCAATAGACTGACCCCGATTCACATTCAGGTGAAGGCTGTCAATCAAGTCACAGGCACGCAAACCGACAGCTGAGCGGCATGTACAGGAAATAGCTACCCGAATCTTGCACTTGTAAACTAGAGATTCCGTTCCACAGAATGAAGTAAAACTAAGTTTCAGTTCATAGATTTTATAGAACTACACTTTGTTTAAACTAAAACAAGAGGTTTAAAAAATACTGAAATATTCGCCGAGATCCTGTTCAGCCTCTTTAAGTGAATATAACACCCAAGTGATGTGTGATTGTATTTAAGCATCTGAGGCAGATACAATGTGGTAATCTGACTTTTTATCTGATAGCACCTTTAACAGCAGTATCAAAGAGTCAAACGTTAAGTTTGCTCAACAAAAGAGCTCTCGACAGACTTTGCCATCGTTCAGCGGCGTCCCACTGGAATTATAGTTAAATTAGGATGAAAAAGAGAGATGGGTGATGCAGTTGACATTAAGTGTGGCTAGGAGCTATCTGTGAACTTATGTTCACGCCCCCATGGGTCAACGCAGTATCAACTTCTATCTAATTCTCTCTTTATTACAAATTGTTTTATAAAGCATCTAGGGCAGACTGAAGCATCTGACTAAATTCCACGCAGGCTACACAGCCACTGATTTGTCATATTGTTTTGGGCTTTAGGTGAAGCAGACTATGTTAGGCTATATTGGATAGTTCAAAACAAACAAATTTTCCCTTAATAATACAGGCATAAATAAATGTTTAGTTCTCAACTTGATTCTTACTTCTCATACAGCGCTCACTGAGATTAAGTTTGACATCAGTGGTCCAAAGGAATCAAACAGATGATATTTCCCAATTGTTGAAAAGGTTAAAAGACCAAAGATGACCAAATACACCAGATGCATCCCACACAAAACACAAACACTGTCAATATTAACCTTAGGCCAGACGGGGTGAATTTTCCATCCAATATGACATTAGCTACGGATCACACGCTTTATTGTAAGTCAATGCAATCTCCTAAAGACAGGGAGTGCATAACCAATCAAGTATTTGGGAGTGAATAACGTCAATTCATACAGTGCAGCCTTTGTCCCTTAGGTAACTCCTCTCTAATTCTTGGTTTGACCTTTGTTCAACTCAATTGGCTAGGGGAAACAACGTCAAACAGATCACAACCTCTGATGTAACTGTGGACTAACAGGGGAGGGCCGCAGAGCCACTGTTTAAGCCTTTACAGCCTTACAAGATTTATGTGTTTATTGTTAATCTCAACCATCTGTCTGACCATACTGTACAACTACTTAAAAACAGCATTCATAGCTCTTTAAAAGTTTTTATTTCAGGATGGTACAGAAACTGAAGCTCAAACACAGGGGGCAACACATAGTGTTACGTTGGAGAGGGTGTCAAGTTGCTCAGCTCTTCACCCTTTGTCACCCCTCATCTCACTCACATATAGAACCAGGAGTTATCAGATCACAGCTGTGAAGAGAAACCCTTTAATGATATAAGTCTCTAGGTAGAAGTCACATCACACACACAACACAAGTCATGTAGTTGCCATGTACTAGGGGTGTGCGGAGACTGTATTTGTATTCGGTTAAGAGCACAATTATTCATATTCTTTTTCGGATTTGGATAAAAACGGAAGTGGGAGTGATTTAAATTACAAAGCTAACAACGCAAGCAAGCTAGACTAATTTATAGATGAAACATATTCCCAACAACGCCTATACGTTACTCAACAAGCAGGCCCGAGGTAAGAATGTAAAACATGTTCGGAAGGGTCAAATATTTGTTACAAAGGCATTATTCATTCATTGCCGAATATAATTTTGGATTCAGCTGCATCCTACCATATAGCATGTGATAAGTACTTGGTTAAACATGATAAAACAAAACAAAAAAATCAAGCAAAAAAACCCCCCCAAAAACATTTAAATACTATATTTCTATCAAATTTAGATCGAAAAAGTGCATAGCCTGTAAAGGGGGAGGGTGGATTATAGAGACAAAAGGATATAGAGAGCAGCAAAGAAAGAATAGTAGTTTTTTGTGAAACTTACAGGGCCGTTGTTCAAGACTCCCTCAATACCTTCTCTCTCATACAAGGTCAATGTCTATAGACTCACTGTGCTTAGTGACACAGGAGAAAAAGTTGAATAAGTGGTGTGCTCACATTACTTGTACCCATAGGTGTTCCCTCTTTCAAAGGAAACAACCTAACAAAGATGTACATACAAAGTCAAATGGGGGATTTACCATAGATTCCATTGTGTCAGGTAAGTTAATCTTAAAGACCTAGTGCCACAGGCCTATTTCCTCCTAGATAATGATAAGTGGGTATTATTACTATATATCTACATATCTTTTCAAAAAATTGTACATGAAGTGTTAAAAGGCCCATCCAACAGCTCATTAAGAAATACAGTTTGGGACCTTAGGACCGCCCACCTGTCCCAGTCTCCCCCCTCCTTATACCCGCTCTGTTCAATCGCTGCCAGCTTGTTATCTAAGGCTAGATAACCTATATTAGTTATTGTAGCTAGCAAGCTAGGTTGCTAGTAGTTACCAAATGGCAGTGGGGGGAAATATTGGTGAAATTCGACCATATATGTTTGAACCGGAGTCCGATTCCGAGGACGAGGAAGAAGAGGAACAGGCAATAGTACACGACCATCTAAATGTGGACGCATCTGAATGGTAAGTAACGTTAACATTAGCGCTGCTCTCTGTTTTGATCAGATCAATGTAACAGTTAGCCGTACCCCAATGAGCTTCTACTGTCATTGAGAAACGTTTTAACTTACCAGTAACATTCCTGAGGTGCCGCTTGTTGTGTCCCCAGGATAAACTGCGGGAATGGTGTCTGGCTTCAATTGTTTTGTTTTTTTTAGCAAATCCCATCGAAACTTAGCATTAAGTTGCTGAAGTGGTCATCAGAAAAATGTGCGCTACATACCCGGAGTTTGGAGGAGAGTGCGGAGGGAATCTCCCTATCTTTATAAATAAAAGTGAGCCATTTGTCGCACAGTTCCCGGTCAGTGGGCAAACGGTGAAATTACCTTTCACCAGATAATATTTTGCATACTAAAATAGCACAACTTGTCATTTTTTAACATATAATTAGCACTAGCATTTACGTTCAATGTTTGTTCAATGCTGTAACGTTCAATGCTGTTGCGGTATGGTAATGAGGGGAGGTACATGGTCCTGATGCGTCACAAGTTCAGTCTGTTCATATTCACCCATTTCCCAGAGAAGCTTGCAGCTTACAATCTGAGGTGGTGTGAATTTTTGACTCAATAACAGGGATCAGATCATTTTGCATACACAAACAATAGATGAGGATCAGCACCTCCAAGTCTGAGGCCGTGGTTCTCTCATGGAAAAAGCTTGTACCTACAGGTGAGGGGGAAGCAACTGCCCCAGGTGGAGGATGGCTCCCTTTGGAGGTGTACCGGGCACATCCAACTGGGAGGAGACCCCAGGGCAGACCCAGGGATCAATTAAGTATTTGTTTAACTACTACTAACACACATAAAACAAACTGTCTACTAAACTAATGAATAAATGAATGATAAAACAATAAGCAATTCAGATATAATGACCACGGTATCACAGTGTAAAGCAGTAACACATTCTAGTATAAAAAATAGATCAGTTTAACCGAGAGGGTAACATTATGAATGACCAACTGGAACTAGGTGGAATAGCTGGTGGTTGCTTATGAGTTATAACATGAAATTTGCGTGAAATCTGTGTTTAAGCAAGCTATTATTTCTGACTTTCCTATAACTAGCCAACCATTAACCAAATTGCATCAACACATTTGAAGAGAAGAGCATGAGACTTGGTTACTTAGCTTGTTTGTTGTAGTTGGATGCTTGAAGTCAGAGTTTGTAGTTCTAGACTTTGTTGACGTTTATCAACAAAAACCTAAACAGATTGCAGATTAAGGATTTCTCTTAAATCTTAAAAAAGTGCTGTCTCTAAGATCGGCACTCTAGCGTTAACAAACCAAAACAAGAAGCACAGTGTTTCTGGCTTGTGCAGGCCGAGGGGAGGATCTGTTTGACAGGCCATCAAAGCAAAACAAAGACCAGAAAGTAGAGGGAAACAGCACCACTGAGGCACAATCAAAACAGAGAGAGAGGGGAAGCTTTCAGATGATCACCGTTATACTATATCTTAGGATCAGTGCTTAATTTGTAAATTAGGAGGTTCTGGAACACCGATCATGGTGGAGGGTCATGGAGGCTGGAGGGTCACGGAACACATAAAAAAAACTGCCTCATACTGATTGAACAGCGCTGTGGTGCTGAAACTATAATGTAATTTAACCACCACGCCATGTAACGACCGGAACACAAATTGTAGACTATCACAGCAATTTTTATTTTATTCCAAAATGCTAAATTTTGCAGCGGGGATATACAGTAAGTGATTTGTCAGCAATATTTATTATGATCTTGCATGTTTTTGTTCATAAAAAAAAAGTACTATGTGTATTTGTCACAAACGTAATATGTGGATACGGTGCTGGATCGTTGCTTACCACATATGATACAATGTGGTAATTTGACTTTTTATCTGTTTTTAAAATATTACAGATAGCACCTTTAACAGCAGTATCAAAGAGTCAAACATTAAGTTTGCTCAACAAAAGAGCTCTCGACAGACTTTGCCATCGTTCAGCGGCGTCCCACTGGAATTATAGTTAAATTAGGATGAAAAAGAGAGATGGGTGATGCAGTTGACATTAAGTGTGGCTAGGAGCTATCTGTGAACTTATGTTCACGCCCCCTTGGGTCAGTGCAGTATCAACTTCTATCTAATTCTCTCTTTATTACAAATTGTGTCTAATACAGTGGATATGTTTAACACACATTTGTATTTCACATATTTATGTAGGTAACCTAGGTAACCTCTGCAGAATCATTTCAAACAAGTACATTGCAGACTGCAGTTGGCCCAACAGAAGTGATTTCAATTAAATATATAAAAAAACACAATTGAATGGAACTTTTTAAAAGTTTGCTTTTCCACTTTTTTTCCAAAATACAAAAAAAACAAAAAAACTTCTGATGCATTTTTTAATCACAGAAAAGACAGCTGAAAAACAGGTAAGGCCGATAAAGAGAGACAAGGCGACAAAGGAAGATCGATTCCAGCTCCTCCACCAGCAGCCCCTGAGTGATGAGGCCACAACAAAAACTCATTCCACGTCAGTAGGCTTTTTTATTTATTTTTTTATTTTTTTTACCAAATCATAAAATGGTTGTGTACACAAACTCTGAATGAGTACACTTTAAATGGTAAACTTTCCTCATTTATACTTTCCAACATTTGTACTTACTTACTTTGTACTACTTTGTACCTCGTTTGTACTTGATATACTATCTAGGATTTAAAAAGGAGAAACCGCTAATTACAGTATACACTTTAATACCGCACGCAGAACTATGAATGCTAATAGTCTTCCCTCCCTCTGATCCAATCATCCAATTAGTTTGGGTGTATTTGAGACGGCTGCAGGGATGTGCCATCGACTGTGTGTGTTTGTGGGTCTGCTTCAGAGGGCTGCGGTTGTGCGGCATTGTAATTCTGTCAGTTTGGTATTAACTGTGCTTAGCTAACGTTAACCTGCTGTCGCCCAGCATGTGTAGCTTCCTCCTCCTGTTTGTTGGTGCTGAAGGCATCTGATCTGAGCGAGTGCTCATTGACTGCTCATCTGAGGTAACCGGCGCATCATTCCCCTGCCTAGCTGCGTTTCGTGCTGCGTAGATCACGCGATGGTAGGTCGGGTGCTGGACGGCACCTGAGATAACCTTTTTTTATTTCCGCCATTTTTTTTTTTGCGTTTACTTGGTGACCATGTATTAAACTTTGTTTGTTCTTTGTAGGTCTTTGCCACACTGCTGTTCTGTCTGTTTTACTTTTTTAGCACAGTGTTTTACCTTCTACCATCTAGTGTTTCACACGTCTATTGTACCTTTACCAGCCAGTGTTTTAGCCAAGTTCTGCACACCTGGACCCTCCTAGTGTAGCCTGCCTCTCCAGTCAGCTTCAGCCCACTCCCCTTCAGCGCCACTTGGCTGCTCTCTCCCATTTTAGATTTGGCTGTTATTCCTTTTGACACTGGAAGTGTGTGTGTATATATTTAAAGGAGCTATTGTCCTTGGTTTCTCCTTTCCTTTTCTTTCTCGTGTCCTTGATTTCTCGTTTCATCTGACGGTTGGAAAACCAGTATATATATAGTATATATACTGTATATTTATACTGCATATACACATCTCAGAATCATTGCTAGTTTTCCAACCGTCAGACGAAACGAGAAACCAAGGACAATAGCTAAGGACCAAAACAACACGGCCACTAATACAAGGAAGGGGGAGGGACAGACAGACAGGATGATGGAACGAGGAAAGGAGATGAGAGATTCAGCAGTTGGCTAGATGCCAGGTCTATCTGCAGAATCCTATTGTGAGTGCTGTTTGGTTGATATCCCTTGCCAATGGCTTGTTATCCAACAACAATTGATGAAAGCCATTTCATCACACAATGAAACCTGACTTTGTTGTGTGGCCATCAAGAGGCAGACACAGGTCAAGGAGCCTGATCTTTCTACCTCGTTCCCTGCACCTGTCGGCCGGAAATCACTGGCCTCGCACAAAGCTTGCCTCCATTTCTGTATCAACTGCTCTTACAGAATGGGCTGGCTGAAAAAACAATAAAAATCAGCGTTCATAATTGTGTGTTTAAGCAGCATTTAAATCCAAAATAGCGTCTTAGTCAGTTTACAGAACAAAAAAAAGTAATAAAAGAATCTGCAAATCATTTCTGTTGGTTATTGAGAAGTATATACAGTATAAAAGGAAGAAAGATTTTTGGTGAAAAGTTAACAATTTCTACAAAAAATTTTGCCATTTTGCCAAGAATGTCTAGTGTGTGCGTTCTCACAACTAAAGACTAAAGTCTACCGCCGTTTCAGTATTGGTTAGGATTTAAAATATCCTCTTGTGTGTGCCTAGCCTTATCTGCCCCTCAATAGGCCCTTCGTTGTTTAAACATGACACGAAGGGCTTTCATGGTGGATCTCACAATACTGGGATCAAATGCTATGTTGCACTTTGAATACTGTTCTTTTTTCACATTCAGTGAACCCTCACATTCATTTAGCTTGTGTTGGTAAATGTCAAGCAAATTGTCCCTTCCTACGCAGGTCCATAACTATTCATATTCTGGCCATTTGTTCCATGCTGTTTGGTCTTCTTGTTAGAAGGATGCCAAATATCTTATCATCAGGCTGGGCATAATTAGCTCAATATATCTTTCTTTATACTAAACAGGAGAATGACATCAAAGACTGCACGTTGTCGTACTTTACTAATTGATCTTAGCTATTGATTCTTGCATCTATAATTTAGCTTTTCTCAAGACCATTCCTGTTTAATTGAAACCTAAGATAGGCAAGGGTGAATCAAAGTATTAGTCTCATGGGTGCTTGTATGCTTGAGGTGGAGAGCTTTTTTATCAACATAAGGGTATCTAAAAGACGCACTTTGAAGTTTTATAGCTGTGTGCTAAAGATGTTCAGGGATGCTGAACAGAAAGTTGCCATCTTTCAGTGAAAATCGCCTTTTTGAATACAAAATAGGTCATCTGTGTGATTTGTATAGATCTGATGAGTTTTTAGAAGTGCGTGCGTGCGTGTGTGTGTGCGTGTGTGTGCACGTGTTGCATTTGTCTGCCATGTTTCAGTGGAGTAAGCAACTGTGTGTGTGTGTGTGTGTGTGCGTGCGTATGCGTGTTTGTTTTAGAGAGAGATTTGGTTCTGTTTTCAAACAAAGACCATATTGGATAAACAGGAAGAAACAACTCATAAAATCCCTAACCGAAAGGACTACTCTGTAGCCATGAAATGAAAATGGAGGTCACCTAAGGACTCAAAGAAAGTTTGTTTTGAAGCGTGTTTACATTAAATTTCATTTGTTCAGTGCAGTGCGGTTAAGGCAAGAGGCTGTCTCCCAGCCTGCCTCTGTCCCTCCTCTCTGCATAGGCAGGTGTCATGTTGTTGTCTCTGAGCCCCTCCTCCCCTCCGCCAGCTCAAGCTGTGACCTGCTCTGCCAGCGTAGTGTGTAGTGCGATACCGTGC
>OMKK01091717.1:25114-36316 GCA_900302305.1 Polymixia japonica
ATCAGTAGGCTATTAAAATATGTTATACATGCCAGATATTAAACCTCAAGGCCGCAAATGTATACGTCACTGCTTCCAATCAAACTCACTTTATATTTAATGAATGATTTAAGCAATTAAAAAGAAATTGGGGGGAAACAAACAACTTTTTTACAGCAACTACTTGAGTGGGGAGACAACATGGCAGCAGGTGAAAACCAAATACAAAAACATTGTTCAGAATGGTAAGTATGCCTATAGGCTATATCAGCATAAAAACATAATCACCTAGAACTGTCCGATCTCATGATCTTAACTGCAGCTGCAACAAAGAAGAGTGATGCTGCTGGCAGCAGAGGTGGGCCTCTACCAGCACACTTCACCCCTGCAGAGGAGCTGGCCTTGGGACTAATCTAGTGAACGCCAGTCATTGAACAACAGAAGGGTCGCAGCATCAGAATTCATGCCTCTAGCATGTTTTGTTGTTTCATAGCGATGGCAAATTTTGTATGTCTGGAGCCAACAGTCAATGAACCGACAGACATATTACATAAATTACAGGGATCTGGTACTGGCATTACTTGTGAAGTGGATAAAATGCTGTAGGTGGATAAAGAGGAGAGACTGGATGGCCAGTGAGGTGGTCGAGTGAATTTACATCTTGATTATTTTATTTTACAGTACTTTACAAATCTGTGTGATTTTGCTAGTATTTACAGAAATGCTATATTTACTTTTAAACTTTACTTTTTTTGACTAATAGTGGCAAATAAAGTAAAGGAATGAATGGCAGCATGCCAATAAGTTGGTGGTAAAAGCATTGCTCTTCATTTGGTGCAGTGTTACAGGAACTCAGGTTAAGTTAAGCTAGGTTAGCCTGGCCCGGGGATGGTTAGTTTCCAAGCATAAGTTGCCATAGTAACTGACCTTAAATTAAGTTCAATTTGCTTTATGGAACCAAACCATTGCAAATGAATCAGACTAACCAAAATAAGCCTGGCTAATTTGGTAATGTCGCTTTATGGAACAGGCCTTGGGTGCAACCAATGATGACTGTTACAGTTGCAGCCAAAGTGCCAACCCGACACTGCATATCACATTGTCCTGTTTTCTCTGTCTGTCTATCTACCCCCCACCCCAAAGGTCAAATACATTGATATTTTGTTTTTCTCCACAGGTTATTAGGTTAAAGGTTAAAGTAGCAATATAGGTGATGGCCCTGTGTATTTTGTGGACTTAAAACTTCAACTGACATGAGGGTGAGTAGATAATGACAAAAGTTTCATTGTGAAACTTCGAGTGAACTATTCCTTTAATTCAGATCAAGTAACCCCACTAGGTGGTTGTTTATGTTAAGATTGGTTGTATTATTTCTTTCTGTTCACCTATAAACTTAAACACAGAATTGGTTATGTTGAGAGATTTGTATTTGAAAAAAAACCTTTTAGGTTTTATCAGGTCCAGGAAAGCAAATTATAATCCTTATCTCAGAACTCCCTTGGAATAAATATTTGAAAGCAGTTCTTCATAAACTCTCAGGGAGCATTCCATTGAATTATTACTTCTTTTTTTTTTTTTTTTTTCAGATTGTTGCCCTTGCTGCTGCCTCTGTCTATAAAGGAGCCAGGCGCCATATAGAGAATTAAAGGAATGGCTAATTGAACCTCAAGAGCATTTCTTTTTTCATTTGTCTCAGGCACAGTACCCCCCCCTGCCGCTGCCCCCATTCTCCAGGGTTGTGAGTAAGCTAATAAGTACAAATGCTCAATCTTCTACATCAAACAGCAATCTTATTCTTTCTTCAGAGGGACAAGATAGACTGGTGTTGCTTGTGTGTGCAGCTGGGTGCCATAATGAGCATCAGAGACGTGGCAGTGGCCATTTAGTGAAGGACTTGGTTGGCGCAATATTGCACATTACTCAGAGCTAACCCCTGCAACCTCTTATTACACAGCTAATTAGGAGACTGCAGAAATGAGTCTGTCCTACTGTTTTAGATGTCTTTTGTTGCTTTCCATATTATGGAAAGCAACGTTAAGACATATTGGGTAGTGTTACATGTGCAGCATTAGTATGTCTCCCTGCCCCAGAGAAAACATAACAGAGGATGCGTCAGATGTGTAGCCAGAAAGCTGTTAGTCCTAGTTTTTCCTGTTAGGGATTTGCAAGTGCGCTCCAGATCTGTTACTGCACTGGTGCGTTATGATACTTGACACTGCCTGCACTATGTCTAATTCACTGGAAAGTAATTTGTAAAATAACATTATTATTATTATTATCCATTTGTAGGGGTGGGTGATATGATATTATTATGATATTGTGATATTATTATTATTATTATCATTATTATTATATCATCACTGGCTAAAATTTCATAATATCTTCACAGGACAATACACACTAGTGCTGTGTTGGAGCACTTCATAGTCAGTGCATATCCAACCAAGGTGGTCTGCAAACTGCTAAAGTAAGGTCAGCACAGGCAATGATGTTCAACATCTGTGATGCACTGTAAAGCACTTGCATTTCAACTGTGTTTCAAGCATCCCACCCTGGCATCTACCCAAGCGACTGGGTAGAAGCATGACTTTAATTGTTAAATCTCCCAACAATAGCAATGTCAGTGATGCAAATAAAAATCAGTAATTTCCGCCATTTCCATCTAAAGCACACCCACTTCCGTTTTCATCCGAATACGAATACAGATATGAATAACTTTGTCGTCTCAACAAATACCGATACCGATACACATCGTAGCATCTCTGAACAGCCCTAGTAACATGGAGACGTGACAACGGAGGAAGAAAACAAAGTGGAAAAACAGGATCGACTCAAACATCACTGGCCAAGTCATTTGAGAGATGCACTTCATAAGAAAGGAAACGTAAACTGTCACGAGGTAAATGTACCATAACACATTGTACAGGACACGGTCCCTAAAAACTGTCCCTAAAAATTGTTAAAATGAGGGTTTCAAACGATCGTTCAACGTGGTTGAGCCTCACTGCAAGAATTCAACTTAACGGGTGATGAAACAGACAGAAACTGCCTGTCCCTCTCCGCAATTTTGAAAAAAATATGAAATGGTGAGCGGAGATAGGATGGCGAGGTGGGGGCGGTGGGGGATGTGAATTACATTAGGGAGTACGTGCACGTCAGTTTTAGCTAGCTAATGGAGTGCGACAGAGAGCCAACTGGCACAGAGAGGGGAGGGGAGGTGGACTTAGAGGTGGCAATTTGATCACATCTCAAAATCTGAAATAATGCATCATCATTCCGACAACGTTCTTTTCACTGCTAGTTGGTGATAGAAAGACTTGCACAGATTTGCACAGAAGGTCCAGGAAATAAACCGCTACGTTTTGTCAACACGTGTTTCAGTATAATATTGATTAACAGTTAAAAAAAAGTGAGTTTAGGGTTTCATCACCCTTTAAAGATACTTTTGATACTAAAGACGTAACTATTTCCCAGGGTGTTTGTCAGTACATTGTCACATGCAATACAATCTACAATATCAATCAATACATTCTGTGCATACAGAAAATGGAAAGTGAATTTGAAAAAACAAGGTTCAGAAAGTAGAACCGCGTTCACGAGACTCCATCTTGTCAGGCTTCGAGTTACAGGTGTGGTTTAGCTCATCGTTTAGCCCGTGATAGACAGATGGTTCATCTAATCACCTGTCAAGTATGAAAGTGACCGCCCTTTTCCAAACAGTTTCCAAGGACGACTTCTCAGGTAGTTCTGTGTAACAAACCATCTGGCATGTCAGGTAACAAACCATGAACTTGCTCTACTAAACCAGCTGATTCTAACTGACACAACTCCTCAACTAGGTTGGGGAAACTAATCAGTGACATCAGCTGGTTTAGTGCAAGTTGGAGCAAATTCATGTTAGTATTTCAACTTTCTGAACCTCTGATGGACAGTAAAGGCAACACTTTACTGATTTATTTTGACAATGGACTGTGATGGACTGACAGTTTAAGTACCAATCAAATCCATATATTATACCTTACATAAAAAGTTTTGAAATTACCAAATATTTCACCTTAAATACTTGCACAGTTGGGTCTGCATAGTTGGGTCTTTCTGTATTGTGTGTGTGGTGCCAGGATGGGTAAGTTTGGAGTTACTCTTAAAATGGACCAGCTGAGTGTGTGTCCATAAAAGCAGATTTGCATATTGTTACTATGTTATCATGCTACAAAAAGATAAATGCCTGCCTGTCAAACAAAGAGAATCGGTTGTTAAAATGGGAAGCAATTCTGTGGGAGTAACTTTTTTTCCTGAAGAGTGGCATACATCTGTTGCTAGTTCATCAGACATCTATGTGTTTGGCAAGAGACACGAATGAATGAATCAAAATATTTGATTGTGTTCCTTTATACTGTGTTTTCTTGATGGAGTACCTCATATATTAGCAATGCCTGGAGGATTACAGTGATTGATTGGAAGCAGATATGCTAAAAGCCAGAGAGTTTCCATGAAATGCTGGCAGGAAGCTAACGCTCCCTCGTAAAGCTATCCAACACGACCAGAGTGGAAGACAAACAGCTCGGTATCTGCATTTGTTAGATTCAGCCCTAATTTACAGTCAGACACTATCCACCCCCCGGCCATCACTGGTCTTTCACCCTCTAGCAGGCAGCTCCATACATCACAGGCTGGTCCAGATAAGGAGGAGAGTTCTACTACTACAGCAGGTGTCAATCATTCTGCAAACTAGGGTACAGGCAAGATATCATCTGGAAAATTCCACATCAAAGGGAATTGGCTTTTCTGTGCTGAGCATAGGGCTGATTACAGACAGATGCATTTTGGATAAACCTTTGGATATAATAGCAATAGGAGTGTCATGGTGTATGTATTTCAGTTTATTTATTAATTCAGTCATTTATTCATTTCGGTTGTCTGTCTACACATGTACTAATTCTGTTTCAGATTCTGTCATTTCAGAATCTGCCACTCCCACCTGCCTGCCTTTCCTGCCAGTAGTATCATTAACCTGCTCACCTGTTCCCCGTTCCCTCATTAGCTCACTCTGTATATATACCGGTTTAGTTCCACTTGTCTTCTGCAAGATTGTCTCCATCCCTTGTGCCTTATCTTTCCAGCGGTCTGATTATTGCTTGCCTGTTTCAGTTCCTAATCCTGTATTGACCTTGCCTAGTGTTTTTGGATTCCACCTCAGCCCGGCCCCCCTTTGTACTTTCGCCTGCCCTTTTGGATTTTGATATCCTTGTTTGATCGTGTTTCGACCTGGTCTGTGTTTTGGATTCCGCCTCAGCTCGTTCCCTTTGTACTTTCGCCTGCCTGCTTGGATTTGCATATCCTTATTTGTTTTTTTGTCTAAGTAAAGAAGTTTTACTTACACTTCTGCCTCCCGAGTCGTGCGCTCGGGTCCCTGTTCTGAACCGTGACAAGGAGTGAGTGTGAGAGGGGCAAAACGAGATGGAGCGTAGTACATTAAAATGTATTATTTGTAGGAGAGAATCACAGTGGGAAAAGGCAAAAGAGCTATGAATGGCTCTGCGACTGCAGGGGAGTAAGGGAAACAAAGAGTTCGGCTCGGCAAGCAGATAACAGCGCAGCGGGAGAGACTCCAGAAGAATAAGGAAGAAGAACAGCACTCCCGTGGGCATACAGTTGATATGTTAGTCTGCTTCCGTTGTTTATATGGATTACCATCGGTCTAGGAATGCTCTCTTTCTCTTTGCATCCTTAACGGACCTGATTTGAATAGCGAGGTACTGTATATTCTCAACCTGTCCAGATGTAAAGGATAGACACACACACACACACACACCACACACAAACAGTGGCAAAGTGCGTTTTCAAACCCTAGTGATAGCTAATCCCCCCTTCAGACATTTGGGGAACTTTTTTTCAAATAATCCTACAGCCTCCTGCGATTGAACCAAAACCGAAACCGAAACTTGCCGTCATAAACTAGAGATTCCATTGCAGAATTAGAGTAAAACTGGGATTCAGTTCATAAATTATACATGTAAGAACTATACTTTAACCATCCGGGACCAAAACGAGAGGTTTAAAAAAAATACTTTTACCAGACAGACACCTTGGTGAAACAAACTCTGGGTGGAGAGAAGTTATTGCACGCTGACAAAAGCTGGCACCACTACGTCAGTTGACACGCATAGTTGCATTGCAAATCTATAGACACATGTGTATCATATATCAACAACCATCAGCATATCTATATCAACTACTTTACACACCTAGATCAATTGCCACCACTCTCATACGTCAACAGATCTGGGCTGTGTTTGAGGTGTGTTTCTACTCAGCTGGGCTTTTTTTTTAATCAACATCGGAATGAAGCCCTAATGCAGCACCAAGCCTTGCGTCTCTTACTGCTAATACGTGCTAATATATTTCACAGTGAAGAGATCACACTCCGAGAATTCCTCCCAGCGCTCATTCTAATCTATATGCAAAACTCTGCTTGCACGCTGCTGTTTCCTATCAGCCAGCCCCATATACTGTAGGTCTAATCGTTGGGGAACAACTATGCAATAGCGTGATCTGTGCCACGCAGTTCACGCCACATTCATTAAACAGTAAACAGATTCGATTTTAGCGGCAAGTAACAATGAAATAACACAGCCGGGCGAAACACAGAAATGCACATCTCACCTTGAAAGAGATTTATTTGCTTGCCTTAGGGCAGTCAATACATTGATGTCACAGAATCAAGTTGGTGGTTTGTATTAAAAGAAAGGTCCATCAATGTTTGATGAATGGACTTCAGAGAGAGTGTACAGAGGGATTCGCTTGAGGCTCGCTGCAATTCCATCTCCGCCTGTATCTGTTTACCACAAAAGCAATACCTTAAGCCCTTCCCTCGCACTCCAGTATTCTTTAGATACATCTTGACGGAATAATTGTGGAAAAAATGAAAAAAAATGAAAAAAAACAACATTATTACGAGACGTGGGAACAGATGTCTGCTGTTTGCCGAGTTTAATGACAGCCCCTATAAACCGTAAGTGGCATGACTTAAGTGGTATTACTTTTATTCTCAGATGCTTTGCATGTTGGAAAATAATGATTCCTTTTGAAGTAGAAGATCACACCATGTGATACAATGACATCGCCGAACATCGCATAGAGGCTCCACATGTCAGCGCGTACAACGCAGACGTAAGCTTTTCATTACGTACACACACATCCAAATTGTGTATGTCCATAATCTTTCTCTCTTTTTCTGGCTCTCTCCCTCGCTGTCCCTCTCTTTCTGAGACAGACTCTATCCCTCTTCCTTCAAATGCAAATTTGAACTATCTATAACCCATTGAGAGAGAGAGAGAGCGAAACTCAATTGCTCAATCTAACCCAGAGCCATTCACGGCCTCTATTCTCACAACGGCGACACTATAATTCCCCTAAAAGTATATTTGGATTTCAGCCCGTTGCATGGGCAATTATATATTGTAGTTGTAGTGGCGCGTGTTCTTGTCTTTGCAGTCGCTGTCGGCTTTCAGCGTCAGAGGAGATTGTTGCACCTTAGAAACCGTACGATCCTGAAGTGTTTTGTACTTTTTCTGTGCTGTCATGTCCTGATCTCAGGCCCCCCCCCTTTAAAGGGAGTAGACACTTTCTCTATTTTCAATATTTAATACCTTCAGTCATCATCTGTGTCCAATCAGTAGCTACTCTTCCCTCCCCGTTACATCCCTTACAATGCTCACCTTCAGCTATTGCTACCATTTTTTCAGTTCTTTGTGTTCTGACAGCGCAGCATCTTCATTTTTTTGGGTTCCTACGGTTATTTATTTTTTTAATCCTCAAAATGGAATCCACCGTAAACTTTGGCAAATGATGTATGTCAACCGACTTGTTATCCTTCGTGAAATCAAAGTTTTGTAGAGCTGCAGGGTTTTCCTACGTGATCTAAAAACGTCAACTCCTCCCTCCTCCTCCACCGCCTCCTCTCTCACCTCTCCTTGCCTACCAGCGCTGCCGCTCTCCTCCCCCCATCCCCCGTGTCACTGAACCTCCTCCGGTATCCTCCCACCGCCGTCCTTTCAGCCCACATTGCGCTTTCGTAACACGTCGTCTCCTCTTCCGCTGCTCTTCCGCCTCTACCGTTTTCCTCTTCCCTTCCTCTCTCCTCTTCCTTCCCCTTTTCCTGCGTGAGGAAAGTTGATGAGCTGTTTTCCCTGGATGTGCTGAGTGTTCTGTTTGTTCCGTTACTTTTAATGACTTGTTCCTCGTTAGACTCTGTTATCCTCAGTACAGACACGGGGACATAGTGATAGGTGTTGAGAGCGGGAAGGCAGACAGCCTCCCTTAAGATCCAATCTATGTAAGGAGGAGAGGGAGGGGGAGGGAGGAGACACACAGGGGGAAGTTGTGATATAATCTTCTCAAAAGAGAAATGTTTCCGCTCATTTCAAGCTGTGCATCACGCTTTAAACCAAGTTTCACACAGCTGCTTACGGTACTTAGCAAGGCATGTCTGTGTCGCCCTGTGTCCATTAGGCTATGCGTTTGTGTATTTGCACCAGCGAAAGTACATCTCTGGGAAGTTTCGAGCGAGCGGGGGGAGGAGATGGAGGAGGGTGCAGCGATGGCTTTGTTGCCATGGATGCAGCTTGATAACGAGTGGGAGGAATTTTGTCACCTTTCATAATTGCAAATTAATTTGAATTGGTTTCATCGGTGATATAGGGCAAATAATTTGTTGTTATCTTAACGGCGCCGCGGATACACGGTCGTCACGGTGGTACAGAAGCGCAGCATTCACGCGGGACAAATGAGAAGAGTAAGGCTCCCGTAAAATTGCGGGGTTAACTTTTCCAGCGCTGCTAGTGGTTTCCCCCTGTTCACAAACAGATACTACCAGGACGGGTTCTGTTGAGTGTGTTCACATGTGACACGACATGACGATAATATCGTTGTTACCTTTGTTGTGAATGCCGTAGGCTTACGTGCGTGAGAATCGAAAATAGAGATCGCCCCGCTTAATAACTAGTAAGTGTTTAGCGCAATCGTAGCAACACAAACATTAAAAGTCTGTTTACTGTTTAAGTTTTTGCTGCTCCTCAGAAGAAATTCTGAAGCAGTCGGGCTACCACCTGCCCACTCGACCTTATCCCCTCTCCTCTCTTACAGTCCATCTCAGAGGAACTCATTCCCTTTCTTACGATCAACATCAACTCCTCCCTAGCCTCAGGTTGTGTGCCATCTGCTTTCAAGACAGCAAGAGTTTCACCCCTCCTCAAAAAAACCGGCGCTTGACCCACCCAGCGTCAAGAACTACAGACCGGTATCACTTCTTCCCTTTCTTTCTAAAATCCTTGAGCGCGCCGTCTCTAGTCAACTGTGTCTTTACCTCCTCAATAACAACCTCCTCGAGCAAGACCAGTCCGGTTTCCAGGCCCACTTGACTGAGACTGCGCTTCTTGCTGTTATGGAAGCACTCCACTCTGCCAGAGCTGCCTCCCTCTCCTCTGTCCTGATCCTCCTGGACCTGTCTGCTGCATTTGACACAGTGAGCGCTCTCCTGGTTCGCTTCGTATCTGACGGACCGTTTCTATCAGGTATCTTGGAGAGGGTGTACTTCAACACCTTGCATCCTATCCATTGGTGTTACCCGTGGTGACACTTGACACTTTTAGGCAGTAGAAAGTCTGGCAAATTGTGAAGCCTTCGGCTTTCCATACTATGTATGGCTCTTGTTATTGGTGCAGTTATTCCATGTAAAAGCGTTTACATAAGACTGTCTTAACCCTTTGTGTGCTTGACCCTGGAATCTTACGGCTTTTGTTCATAATACCTCTGTTCCAGAAAATTTCCTGAAATCTTACTAGGTCTTGAGGGGGGAAATTTCCAGTGCAGACTTTAGGGAATATCGACTCCGGCTCCCGTTCACACATGACCCTATCAAGGAAAATGTTCCAGAATATTTCTGAGTTAGTCTGTACGTGTGAAAGGGGTGTAACAGTAAGAGAAAAAGCTACCATATGGCTACAAGAGACAGTGTATACTGAAGTGTATACGACGTGATTTTCAGAACATTAAAATGGGTTTTGGCCAGTCATTACTTAAATTATATGTGTGAAGCAAGTATGTTAATGTATGTTTGCATCACATGTCTTGAGTGTGCATGTGCACAGGAGTGGTGGTTCATACTGCCTTTGTGTGGCTATCATCACAATTGCTCTGTGAGGAAATGAGTTTTTAAGTGTTGTGATTGTAGTAAAGCTCTGCTAGGACCCATGCCAAGTTCAACACTCCCCTGTCACATGTACCATTCCAAATATATCTATATATATACACTGTATATATCCAGCTTATCTTTGCATGCTGGCTGTGTGCAGTGGTGTTTACAATCAAAGCTCCTTTGGTCATTAAAGCCAGGGGTCCACTTACTGCTGATGACATAATGGAAGGAAACAGTGATTGTGATTGACCTGGAACACCTGTTGAGTTGTAGGAATACTTCAGAACATTTAAATAGCTTCGCAACATTAAAGTTAGACAATGGTTCACAAACGCACAAGCACACACACACACACACACACACACACACACACACTGACTCTGAACTCTCAGTAACAACTAATTAGATACGTCTAATATTTTGTCCTAATACTGTGGTCCATATAGTAGTTTGTATTAAGCACAAACATGGTCCCATTGTCCGATGGTTTTTGTACAGTTGTTGGTAGTGAATAACTGTGATCAAAAGTCATTAACATGTTGGTAAAGGATTTTATCCCAGCATGCATTTTAAGGATAAATAGAAAGCTTGGGATACAGAGAAACAGAAGTTGTCTGAGGGAAAGTGAAAGCACAGGTAGAGAAGGACAGGAAAATGACAAATGACATACTTAACACCAACAAAACCAGAGCCTATTAACATTGTGGTTGCTCCCTAGCCACGGAATTTAATAGCATTATGTGTGTATGTGTGCGTGTGTGCGTATGTGTGTGAGAGCGCGGTGATGTCGATCTTAAAGGCGGCCTATATTTGGAGTGACAGTCTTATACATAATGCATACTGTGGTAAAAGGATGGCTGACATTCGGTTTTCTCGTCAGTCAGGATATATCAAGCCTGGGGATATTGCGCCATGTCCCCAGATAGCCTGATAATCACACACGGGCATTGACACACACACACACACACACACACTCACACACACCACATCTCTTTGTGGGAGCATAAATGGCAGATGTCCCTGTCACT
>OMKK01091771.1:0-10424 GCA_900302305.1 Polymixia japonica
TAGATAGATGATAGATAGATGATAGATAGATAGATGATAGATAGATGATAGATAGATGATAGATAGATAGATAGATAGATAGATAGATAGATAGATAGATAGATAGATAGATAGATAGATAGATAGATAGATAGATAGATAGATAGATAGATAGATAGATAGATAGATAGATAGATAGATAGATAGATAGATAGATAGATAGATAGATAGATAGATAGATAGATAGATAGATAGATAGATAGATAGATAGATAGATAGATAGATAGATAGATAGATAGATAGATAGATAGATAGATAGATAGATAGATAGATAGATAGATAGATAGATAGATAGATAGATAGATAGATAGATAGATAGATAGATAGATAGATAGATAGATAGATAGATAGATAGATAGATAGATAGATAGATAGATAGATGCAGACAGACAGACAGACAGACAGACAAAGTCCACTATCAAGCCAGCAGCCTCCCAGACCACAGTACTGACACCCTGCTACACCATTCTTCATTAATACTTTAAATTCACTGAGAGAGACCAGCTCTTTAATAGCTCATTAACAGAGAGACTCATCTCTTTCAGCTTCTAGCCTTTTTGAAGTGAATTCCATGACGATGGAGCACAAAACATGAAGGCACTTTTACCTAATTCATAATAATAATTAATAACAACAACAATTAGACCTTAAACAGTAGTTTCCTTTTTAAATATCAGGGCACAAGCAGTTTGTCGTAAGCCCAGAATGTCCTTCTAGATGAAAACGTACCAATGAAAGCATCTACAAGTGGCCAGGCCAGTCAGCCTGAGGTGTGATGGTGAGTCTGAGCTTCTATATCTACACATCTATAAACCACAAGGCTCCATATCACACAGTGTCCAACACATGAAGACACTGAGATGACGTGTATGAATATAAAACATAATAAAGTACTGACATGGACAAAGGAGACGACTGGTTCCTTTCTGGCTGAAAAAGGAAAACCATGACTTGTTCTTGAACTAAAATCCCAACTTCAGCTTTAATTTGAAAGATCAAAACATTTAAAAGATGTTTCGATTGAGGTGCAAAGGAATAATTATTGACAATGACATTTCTAATTTACAGTGGGTATATAATTGGTAAACCCAATTATTTCTGAATAATTTGTTAAGTACTTCTATTATTGTAAAAACGCATGAAGAGGGACTCTTTAACCTCTTTAACCTCTTTAACCTCTTGCCTAATTGGATTTTAAATTGTGATTAACAGTCATCATGACATTAGCAGATGAGTTGATATGTAGATATGAACAGAACCCAAAACAAGTGTTTTCACAACCCAGTTCATAGACAGAATTGTTTTATATATATATATATTATATATATATATATATTTTTTTTTTTTTAACTCCAAAATGGAATAGAAAAGCTGTGTTTTCAACATCTTTTATAAAAGAAGCCCCATATGTACTTACGTAGGTAGCAACAATCCTCTCGGTGCGCTTCATGTACTTGCGTATCTCGCATTCACTGGGCTGGAGAACCGTGATGCCCTCGTCGGAGAACACGTAGAACATGTTCCCTACGCTCAACCCTGCGAGACGAGACAGCGAGACAGAACAGAGGAGATGGAGAGAGAGAGAGAGAGAGAGAGAGAGAGAGAAAAAAAAGATTAGAGAGGACAAACCTCACATCGCACTGCTGTCTGTATCTGACGTGTGTGATGGCGTTCAACAGCCCTGACAGAGGAGAGACAGCCAGGCTCTTTTTAGTATGCTATCATGTTAGCATGAACAGGTGGTTTGTGCGGTTGTCAGCCATTTTGACAACGCCGGGAAAAGGCCCTGTCAGCAACATGTCCGCCACGCTGTGAGAGGTATCGCATTCTAAACGCTAGCTGTATGAAAACATGAACAGTTCACAGGCCAGTCCACCTGGTGGAAACCACAGCGGCTGATTAGTTAGCTAGTACCACGGTTTGATGTGTGTAAAGACGTGGATGAGCTGTGGAGCTGTTACTGCTGTCAGGAATAACTCACCTGAAGATAGAAGAAGAGTGTACACATATTTACACCCATGCAGTCTGCAGAAACCTTGACACGCGTACATGCATGGCGATGATGATAATGATGATGGATTTATTAGTCTGTTAGGACATTATTTTTGCATTATCATACCATCAGATAACAACATAACAAAACCCCACAGAAATAGCACTGTCTCAAACACACTGTACACACATATTGACTTAAAGATGCCATCAGTAATATCGGCACTCTAGTGTTGGTGAGGTGAACTACAAACCAAATGATAACAAACCAAAACAAGAAGCACAGTGTTTTCTTGTTCAGGCTGAGGGGAGGAGCTACATGTTGATGGACAGGCTGAGGGGAGGAGCTACATGTTGATGGACAGGCTGAGGGGAGGAGCTACATGTTGATGGACAGGCTGAGGGGAGGAGCTACATGTTGATGGACATGCTGAGGGGAGGAGCTACGTGTTGATGGACAGGCTGAGGGGAGGATCTGGTTGATGGGCCAACAAACCAAAACAAAGAGCAGGAAGTAGAGAGAAACACTGAGACACAATCAGAGAGAGAGGAGAAGCTTTCAGACCATCACCATTATACTATATCTTAACATACAATGTGGTGATTCAACTATTTATTTGATTTAAACATATTACAGATAGCACCTTTAATATCACATCTTTGACAAACATCTGTTTGTCTATTTATATCAGTGGTCAGGTACCATGGAGGCCCAAGAGTCTGCAGGTTTTAGTTCCAACCTTAGACTAGACCAGGTGATTGAGGAGTGAGGAGAGGACTGGTTGATGTCACAACCAGTGAGGAGAGGACTGGTTGATGTCACAACCAGTGAGGAGAGGACTGGTTGATGTCACAACCAGTGAGGAGAGGACTGGTTGATGTCACAACCAGTGAGGAGAGGACTGGTTGATGTCACAACCAGTGAGGAGAGGACTGGTTGTTGAAAGCAGCAGGTGTAGTGTTTGTTTGGGATGAAACCCTGCAGACTGCTGGACCTCCATGGCAGTAGGTTGAAGACACAATCCGCCCCAGGCTTGTCGTCATTTACAATATCTTATATTTATTTATGTAAATATCCATGACAGCAGCACTGCTTGATTGTTTCTGTCAACATGTCAAACATTTGTTTCCGCTCAGTTTTGGATAATTCGATGTGTTCTGGTTTAGAGCAGCTGCAGACAATAACAACATCACTACAGACGAGTTACAATACTGGCAGCGCCTCTTCCCAGTCCCTACGCCTTGGAGCCATTTAGGATCATGTTGGGAAGGTGGTTTTGAATGGGAACAATGAGTAAGATGACAAAGCTTGTTCTATTCAGTCGCGTCTACGGTTTGTTTTTCATGTGATTTTTGTTTCTAAACATGTAATGAGATGACGTCGCTGTGTCACTCTTTAAAATGTCTGTTCTGCCTCCCTGTGGCTGTAGGTATTATTATTATTATTATATATTGTTATTATGTATTTAAATCTGCCTGCTGTTTTCCTCTACATCGTTTCTATGTGCTTTTTGGTTGGAATGCAGAATTCCCATCACAATGTGAACCTGATCACCTTCTGGTTTAGAGATCCAGTCGCAATGTCAGGAAAATCAATAATATATGTATTTATCTGCTTATTAGCTTTATTACATTTTATATGTCGTTCCTTCTTCACTGTATTTTATTTTCAGCTGCTGCAGAACCCTAACCTGACACATCACATGGTTTGTTACACAGAAACATCTGGGAAGTCTTCATTGGAAACTGTTTGGAAAAGGGCGGGCACTTTCAAAAAATACTTGGCAGGTGATTGGATGAACCATCTGTCTGTCACCGTCTATCACGGGCTAAGCCACGCCCAGTAGTTCCTCATAAGACCCTGATTGGTCCTAAAAAACTCAGTTCGGCCACAATAATGAACCTGAAACCTGACAAGATGGATCCTTGTGATCGCGATTCTTATGTGAATTCGTGATCTTGTGAATCCAGCTGCCTCGTATGGTAAGCAGAATCCTACCTGGATAAATATTCTAATTTTATCCAATTTTATTAATTTTATGAAGCACTTCCTACAAGGTCATGGGTAACTTAAGCTCTTGGTTGACATTTTTACAGATTGGATCGTCTTTATTTTAGAGATGTTTAATTTTTTTTCCAAAGAACTCCTAATTTATTGAAGTGATTCTTGTAATTTCCTTAACAGATTACGCTCCTTGGGCACAATTGATTGGTTTCCAGTCTGTTATTTTGTTTAACATATGCAGTTAATTGGTTTGAGTTGGTGTTTTGGGGCTAATTGGGAGCTTTGGCCTCTGTGTAATCCCAGGGGTCTGACTCCCAGTAAGGGGGTCCCGACTTAGACAACCCACTGTACTAGTATCACAATACTATTATATAATATACTATAGTGAATATGCTAGATAGGTAAGTAGAGGGATTGATAGATACTGTTGAATTGAGAGAAATAAATGGTAAATTTACTGCGTTCTTATAGAGCTTTTCTATTCTTCCACTACTGAAAGTGCCTCTCATTCACAACATTCAGACATCGATGGCAGTCAGCCGTGCTGAGACACACCAGCTCCTTTGTAACTGCTTTCCTCTTCTCAGAGGTCAGAGGTCAGAGGTCAGCATCAAAACAGTGCCCCTGGTGCTTCCTTAAGGTTACTGCATTTTTGTCAAGCACCAAAAATGAATTTGTCTGATTAGTCTATTTAGTCTTAACTTTTCTATTGATTATCAGCTTCAAATGGATTGATGCTGTTGGTCGGCTAATCAGAAGCACTGCAAAGAGATTAGAGGTCAGACCAAATGATCTCAGCCTCAGTGAGATGAGTGTGACACCTGGTTAGTTGTTGGGTCTGTCTGAGCTGAGGTTGAAGGTTACTGGTGTGTGTGTGTGTGTGTTAAGGTCTTGTTTGTATTGGGTAGGGAGAGGACTTAATAGGAGACGGCTCTCGCTGTCCCGTGCAACACACACACCATATCTTGAAACCTCTGTCTTTATTTCTGGTTTCTTCCTGTATTCATGATGTTTGTCGCTCTGTAAAACACTTTGTGACCCACCTGTTTTATTTTAAAAGCACTCCTGGAAAATAAATATGACTTGACTTGCTAATGGGAATCACAAAGCCTGTTGGGCGACATATGGGACCATCCGTGACGAGAGGATTTCAGAAGAGCCCCCCTTCTCCTCTGTCTGTGGCCCTGCAGGAATGTGAGGGCTGGGGTAATCTGAAGGTTATTAGTGCGGAGCCCCGTAGAGGAGGAAGGAGATTAAGACTCATTACCCAGATAACAACAGGCTGCTGGGTTCAATACACACTGTCATATCTGGAGGATACATTCAGAGGGTTTCACCACAAAATGACCTCTGAGTACCGACTGTATTTGTTATGGCCTTTCTGACTTTGTTATAGTGAGACAGGAAGTATTGGGGGGGGGGTCAGACCCCACAATGTCACAAGAACACGATATGGAACATCACGATCCACTAGAACCACCACTTGTAAGATCTGTTCTCAAGAATAGCAAGATAGAAGCAGAACACAGATGGGTGGTTGGTTCCCTGGTAACCCAGAGATGCTCCCTGTTCTACCTGTATGAACAACATCAGCACGGTCCTATAGACTAGCTGACAACAGTCCCAGCGTAAGGTCGCCCTGCCCTGGCTTGTCCGACTAGACAGTGATGAGGTATGGTTTCCCCAGAGAACGTAGGAGAGGCTAATCTGAGCAACCGCCCCGCAAGATTAGACAGATTTCAGGCTTCTGATAAATACAGGCTCGGGCCTCCTGTGTCTTTATAATCTCTAATTCCTCTACATAGTAAACTATTCTTGTTCCTCATCAGAGGGATAAAACAGACATCTGTGGAGCACAGTTGATTCTTTTTGCATTTTGTTTTTATTAAATTGATTCGCTGTGGTTCCAAGACCAGAACTTAATACATAATTAAGTTACAATACAACATATAATATGATTAAGTTAATAATATAATATAAACCCTGGCAGTGTTAGTGCCTTGCTCTACCCAGTGAGCTACACAATATAATATAAAATGCAATATATAAATATAGCTAAAGTATAATGCATCCAGGCTGTAACAGCAGTGCAATCTCATTTGATCAATCAAGGACTTATGTAACCTACTACAATAACATAACAGTAACAAATAACAATAGCATTAACAATAACAATAACAATAACTGTACAATAACTTATTATTTCAGAAGAGTCATGTTGCTTTTTTCAAACGTCTGATATTTTCTGTTCATCTCCATCAGGGTCCCAGTGCGTCAGCGCCTGATGACTGTGGCCTCCCTTGTTTTCATGCAGAAGAACAGTGGCCTAAATGGAGAGACAATCTCACTAATCACATTATCCAATAAAAGATGTGTGCCATTGTTGATTCACTGATACCACAGCGTCATCCAAAGCTGTGGAGGGAGACGGGCTGAAAGCTTCATCTAACGGCCAGGTCCACCAGGTGAGGGTGTAATTATAGACCACTGACTGGTACAAGGGTTAAGAATGGTACAAGTTGTGTCTGGTTCTAATTGTATTACCTGCCTGTTCTCAAAGCGACCGTTAGTTTTGAACTTGAGGGTGAAAATAAATTAAAAGTTTTGTGGATTGTTTTTCAGGCCGTTCAGGCATAATTTAAAGGTATGTTGACACGTGGGGTGTTATCTGCAATACAAATGTCCTGTTTTCTGAATGTTAAAGGTGCAGAAAACTGCAGACGTTTTCTAAGAAAGACTTTCAAATGCAGAATTGTCCTATTTTACCATTCTGTAGCTATCTTCAACAAACTGGATATTTGCTTTGAGATCGTAGAACCAGATTCAGCTTTGAGTCATTAATTTGCAGAATGTCTTCTGTTGCTGTGCGACTACCTGGTGAGTAACTCAAGATAACCCTCTGTTACGCTAGACACAGACCTAACAACCCAGCCCACGTTTTTGCTTTAAGTGGATATTAAAAACTGAATACTGAATGTGAATACTTTAATTGGATTGTACACTGATAGATATATAATACCCAACTGCAGTTAGTACAGTACAGACCAAAGACACAAGTAGTCTCAGGGATGAAAACGAATGTTGTGCCGTTATGAGGTCGGTCAAGGTGCTTAGGAAGGTTTCCCTGAATCAGTGAAAACAACAAAAGCTGTTAACGACCAGACTCACCGTGGGGGGAGGGGGGGTTAACCTCGGATATCAAGGCTTCCCCCTATCGCCCTTTGACCTTTGCATTCTCAACGCGCCCTTGCAGTGTGTCCAGATAATCCGCTGTGATCAGTCTGCAGCGGGGACCACCTGGATAATTAGTGGCTGAAGACCGGCCCGTCCAGACTGGATCACAAGCCCGACAGCACGGACTCCAACTGGGCTGAACCAGCAGGCGTACGCTGCAAAACAAAACCTTAACGGTTCCTCTAGTATATCATTTAGTCTGCTAATGCATCTTAAAATATTTTTTCATTAAATCAAACCTTCTCTCTTGCTTCCAAAGCACTTCCACCTGATTTGCAACAATATCTTGGAAGGCAGATCACTTCACAGGTATTAAGATAATATCATTTCATGTGAGAACATTGTTCAATGAAGTCTAGCCTCAGGACCTGATACAAGTACAGAATACAGCTCAGAGCCTTCATCTCATCACCCTGCTCTGTCCATCTATATCTTTACAGCCTCTTTCCACTATACAACGTCTACAAAGAAAAAATAAGTTTCACTAATTTTCCAGAATGAAGTGACAGTATCTTGAATAAGGTCAAGTTTTTTCAATTCAGACAGACAGGCAGACAGACAGACAGATAGGCAGACAGACAGAATGGAAACAAAGGCCTACGCTACAAAAGGCAGGCAGGCACTTTGTCCCTATAGATCAGAGGTGGGCAACCATGTGTCATGAAGGCCAAGATGCAGGTTTTCATTCCAACCAAACACTACACCAGCTGATTCACTGATTAGCCCCCTCCTCTCTTGTCAAAGGTGCCAATCACACATCATTACATCTATACCAGATACACACCAGCAGTACATACACACACATCATTACATCTATACCAGATACACACCAGCAGTACATACACACACATCATTCAACAGGTCATTTGTTTAGTGATTGTATGGCTCCTGTGTGATAAGAGGTCTCCTCTGAGCTGTAATGCTGTGTAGGTCAGAGAGGCTTACTGCTGCCAGGCTCCTCTGACGGTACCACACTGCTCAGGACTGTCGTCACGCTGCAGGAAATGTCCAAATAAAAGTCATGTGGTCCAGTACGTTTGTTTTTAGTAAAGTAAAGAATTCTGCTGATAGGCTGAGATAATGTTTCCAATACAAACCACCTTGTTTCAAGACGTTAGTTGAATCAAGTCACTTTATCGTCATTCTCTTATTTTGAGATACTGTCGCTTGAAAATTCTTTAAACTGCATTGGAAACGATACACGATCTCACTCCTGTCAGATTTGACCGCTTCTTTTAAGGAAAGCGACATTTTAAGACCCAAAAGAAGATGACATGACTGGTTCAGACTGACATTTTTTGTAGCGTAGGCCTTTGTTTCCATTCAGCACGAGGCCAGACACAATAACCCAATGATCCAGATGAGTCATCTCTGCAGAACATGGGATCCTGGGTCCTAGTGCACCAGACACATTCCTGTAAATGAACTGAACTTGGCAGTGCAAGTGATTATCAGTCTGATTGGCCCCCACCCGTATTGAAAGAGTGTAAGATCTGAAACAAACTCAACATCATGTCTGTACATTGAACACATGTATGTAAATAATGATGCACCTGATTTGAGTCACGGTTTCATCCACAATAATGTCTATCGCTATTCTGTTACACTTGCAGGATACAATATGTTGTGAGTTTCACTTGTTCTGCAACTGGGCCACGCTAATAGTATCGCAGCAGTGCATTATGGGATGCAGGTGACTGTGCAACCAAGTAGAAATGCCCAAGTAGGCTAAATCAATCAATCCATTATACATCACAACTGATTTTATCAAGGTTCATTCAACTGAACCTCAGATCATGCGTGCTCATCATGGCTGTAGGTGCAACATTATCATCCTCGTTGCTGTTTCTTGTAAGTCACAGTGCATCATTGCACTGGTGAAGGCGGAGGTCTTGCTGTGGCTCTGGCAATCCACCCCAGGAGCTTAACAAATAGGATTACAGCAAAGAGAAAAAATCTCCCAGCAAAGTCCCATCTGGTTACCTGTCCCAGGGAGCAGCCGTCAGCCCGGCAGTCCTGCTTCCCGGCTCCAGTACGTCCAGGGGGGGCTAGCCCCGACAGAGACTTTCAGATAGTATCCCTCGTTTTATTACATCATGCAAACGAGTGGCTGGATTACACTGAGAAGACACCCGTCGATGAGCTGAAAAGGAGGTTGAACTTTAGATCTAGTCTGGAGTCGAAGCTTTGGTTGTGCTTTCCAAAATGCCTGGACTCTCTGGGAGTTTAGCCTTGTGGGTTCTCGGGGCGGTGTTCCTTGTAGGATGTGTTTCTATGATGACAGGTACGTCCTATTCTGTTGAGGTCCAAGGCTTATATCACAGCCACAGTCACACATCTGTACTAAATGATCATCGGATGTTTTGTGTTTGACTTTTACAGATGCTGACGGCAGTGGAATATCTGAAGGCCTGACAGTGAAATGGGTGAAACTTCAAGACCCTGATGGATATTTGGGACAACGGGTGACATCTGAAGGTCTGCAGACTTTAAACCACCAGGCGTACAAAGGGAAAGGTGCTTTGTCTCGCAGAAAGAGGAATATTCTCTTCCCCAGTGGAGTAAAGATTTGTGCTCAGGAGACTTTTGACCAAGCGATAAACAACCACCTTGCTTACTTCCACCTCAGAGGTATGTCAGCATTTTAATTATTCTCATATGTAACTCAGAGACACGGCATCTAGACGATGGATAGAACAAACATTCCTGTCCAACCCTGGTTTCCCTTATTCATGTCAAATGCACATTAATTAAAATTAATCAGCAACAAAGCTAATTGTTATTTTATGCAAATTTTCTACAGTTTTGGCCCAAGTTGGATTAGAACCTCTAACCCTGGCAGTGTTAGTGCCTTGCTCTACCCATTGATCTACACAGGGAATAGAACCCCTAACCCTGGCAGTGTTAGTGCCTTGCTCTACCCATTGAGCTACACAGGGAATAGAACCCCTAACCCTGGCAGTGTTAGTGCCTTGCTCTACCCACTGAGCTACACAGGGAATGGAACCCCTAACCCTGGCAGTGTTAGTGCCTTGCTCTACCCATTGAGCTACACAGGGAATGGAACCCCTAACCCTGTCAGTGTTAGTGCCTTGCTCTACCCATTGAGCTACACAGGGAATGGAACCCCTAACCCATGTCAGTGTTAGTGCCT
>OMKK01091779.1:0-30508 GCA_900302305.1 Polymixia japonica
AGACAGTTGCAAATCTTCTTTTGTCAGATTAACTGTGCGTTGTAGCTTTGGCCTGGCAAGAATGTCTAAACTGGACATGAGGATTGGGGGAGAAAAATCACAGCACCCATCAGCACTGAAGAGCGAGGGAATATTGAGGGCTGAACTGAGGTTCGCTAAAGGTAACGTTTATCAAATTTGCTTTAAAGCATTTCATGTTTTCATATTTATGTCCTCCATATGTGCATAGGTGGTATTAGCTCATGTCTTGTCTGGGGCACTGGTGGCAGCAATGACTTCAACCAAACAATTTCAGTAACTGTTGATCAGTCCTGCACATCTGTTTGGAGGAATTCTGGCCTATTCTTCCGTACAAAACTGCTACAACTCGGTGATGTTGGTGGGCTTTCTTGAACTTCTTGCTTCAGGTCCTGCACCAACATTTTCTATTGGATTGAGGTCTGGTGTTCAGTGTTCTTCTTGGACACTAGTGGATTCCTCCTTGCTATCCTCCCATGGCACACTTCAATAAACTTGTGACTGTGGTCCAG
Organism: Polymixia japonica; assembly: GCA_900302305.1. NCBI lineage: Eukaryota > Metazoa > Chordata > Actinopteri > Polymixiiformes > Polymixiidae > Polymixia > Polymixia japonica. The sequence continues at coordinate 531 of OMKK01091779.1, forward strand.
TTGCAGCATGGATTAATCCATGACCTTGACCTTGCAGGACTTACACATTATCAGTCACTTCGGATGTTGGAGTCTTATGTTGTTTAAGAGTGTTCTCTAAAAACTATATTCCTTCAGATTCTTCCTACAGGTCATTTTACTCCTCTCGTAATCCCCCAGTGGTAAGAGAACTGGGCCAGCCTGTGTATGTGGAGGTATATGTTCTCAAACATGAGGACAAGCAACTAGTGCTCCTTTTGGAAGATTGCTGGGCCACACCAACTAAAGACCCAGATAACCTGCTTAAATGGAACCTGCTTGTTAAAGGGTGAATTTTTAAAATTTCTTTTTATAATTTAAAAAACTTTATTTACACTTCAAAAATGAACACACTCAATTTAGACATATCTTATTTTCTAATCCAGGTGTCCTTTTAGTGGTGATAGCTACAGGACTGTTTTGTTACCAGTTGTCTCTGGTGAGGAATTGAAGTATCCATTGCTTCACAAATGGTTTGTGGCCAAGTTGTTCTCATTTGTGAAGCCCCCTGGGATTCAAAGTCTGGTATGTTCCAATAATGAAAGAGACCATATAAAATGCTATTCAGTGGAAGGCCTGTGTAAGCCTGTTAGTAAAATGAAAGCAATACTTTTAATTGTCAGCGCTGGTGGTTTTAAGAGGATACAACCCTGTAACTGCCAACTGTATTTGCTCCTACAGGTATACTTCCATTGTAATATAGAGATCTGTAAAGGAGCAGACTGCTCACAACACTGTAACAATAGTGAGTGGGTCTATATTTTCTCTTTTTCAAGTCATTCTTATCTAATTTGGCTAACTTGGATTAATGTGTGACTGACATACTGTTGCTTACATGCTTTAAATTTGAGCCATTGAACATCTTATTTTAATTTCATGTAGGAAGGCGGAGATTGGGACGAATGAGGCCACAGCAAAGACAACAAATTCTTCACACTGTAGTCTCTGGTGGACCTCTCATCCATAAGTAAATAACCTGAGAAAAATCTGCAGTTGTTTTAACGCTGTATTATTTGGATGCTCCAGGATAGGAGATATATTATATTTGCTTAATTTATCAAATAAAACTGGATTAAACGGAACGTCAACTGTGAGACTTTTTTGATATGGGGGAGGAGCTTGGAGTCACATGCTCATAACTGCGCCAATAGAAACACAGCGTAGGATGTTGTGCGGAAGTCAATGCATGCTGTGGTTTCCCTAAACGAAAATATTTTTGAGGGAGATGGCGTGTATTTACATCTAAAAAGTTATTTTAAACCCGTTTTGTAATGTTCAGTATTTCATGATTAGGTCTGCTTCGCGCTACTCCCATTCCTTACTCTTGCCATACTGGTAAAGCATTTCACAGACTTTCCCATTATGTCAAAACCAACGAAGTGGGAAACTAAAAAGTCTAATGAATCGAAGGACCTGCCAATATACGAGCACAAAGCCAGACTTGTCCAGGCTGTCAAGAACAGTGCGTTCCTAGCTGTAACTGGTGAGACTGGCAGTGGGAAAACTACACAGCTTCCACAGTACTTGCATCATGCAGGTAAATTACAAAACGGGCTAGCATTCCTCAGCAATATGATTCACTTCTAGATTCACTTCATCTCTTTGTAAAGCACTTATATATAAAGTTTATTATTATTATATTACATATCCGTGTATATTCTGTGAAATTAGGATCAAAACGATGAACTAAATGATAGCAACATGTTGCATAGTTTTGGAATGACGACTTCCCTCTGGTAGGTTTTTGGAAAGGTGGCAAGATTGGCATCACCCAGCCTCGGCGAGTGGCAGCTATTACAGTCGCCCAGAGGGTAGCCCAGGAGATGCAATGCACTCTAGGTAGAGAGGTTGGCTACCAAGTACGCTTCGATGACTGCACATCACAGGTGGGAGACCAAGAACCAACTACGACAAAAGATGACTTTACGTGAAATATTTGTGAAACTATGTGTGATTGTATTTCCATACAGGACACGGTGGTGAAGTACATGACAGACGGCTGTTTGCTAAGAGAGATCCTGGCAGACCCTGGTCTGTCTCAGTATAATGTTGTGATTTTGGATGAAGCCCACGAAAGGAGTCTCAACACAGTAAGTCTATAGTCAGTTGACTGGATTGAATGTACAGTAATGTATGTGAGCCACCTAGATTGATTATATTCAGTCCTTGCTCATCCTTCAACACACACAATTTGATTCTGGTTCAACCATTTTGTTCTGAACTAGAAGACTGATGTCAACCTAGGATGGTGACACCTTTTTATATACACTGTTCGTTGCTGCTATCTGAAATTACCAATCACACAATGCAGTGTGCTTCTGAAGTGAAAGATTTCAGTAGTGCTATAGAATTGAATGTGATATTTTATTGATCCCTATGGGGAATCTTTTTTAATTTTCTGATCTTTATGGAGGTTAGAGCACAATCCTAGCTACAGAACAGCACCACTAGATTTAGTAGGGATCTTGCTTAATGACACTTCAGCATCGGCCCATCCTTGCCAACACAGGGCCCTGAACCCGTGTCTCCTGGTTGGGCAGTGGTCTCCCTACTCACTACGGCGTAGTAGTGACTATGCCACCCTGCTTTTGAATTTGTAAGTGCTTTTAATAGAACTGTACTTATTTATATTGCAGGATATTCTCCTGGGTTTATTGAAGAAAACCTTCTCCAACTCTGATAAAGGCTCCCAGGGCCGCTCAGTCCCTCTGAGGGTGGTGGTGATGTCAGCCACCTTGGAGACTGACAAGCTTTCAGCCTTCCTTGACGATTGTCCTGTCTTCACTATTCCTGGGAGGACCTTTCCTGTCACCTGCAAGTTTGGCCGTGCCATAGGCCCCAAAGACAGAGACAGCTCCAGCTATGTAAAAGAGGTGAGTGGTGTTTGTCCGCCATCATTTTATCACAATGGTAATTATTGTTTGGAGAAATACATTTCCCTCAACCTTTCGAACTTGACGATCAACACTCGTATAGTTGGTAAGATTATGTCAAGTTTGGTGCATTATAGCCACATTTAATTTAATGTTACATCTTTATACTTAACAGGTTGTGAAGGTGGCCCTTGATGTGCACACCAGTGAAATGGCTGGTGATATTCTTGTGTTTTTGACAGGTAAGCCATTTTATCATGCTCAGAGTTCATGGCACACAAATAGTGTGGCTAAATCTGGTATGTATATTTGTCCATATTTGACAGGTCAGTCAGAGATTGAAAGGGCCTGTGATATGTTGTATGAAAAGGCTGAGAACATAGACTACCGCTATGATGTACAGGACCAAACAGTGGAGGGCCTTCTTATTTTGCCCCTCTATGGATCCATGCCCACTGGTAAGTGCAGCAGCTGTTCCACCACATTCAAGGGAAAGTAGATTAAATTACAATGTTTTCTAAACCACAATGTTCTGATTGACGACTTTCTTTGTTGTGCCACTGTGATACTATGAAAGAAGTCAAAAATACTGTGTAACAAAACGGTCATTTGTGACCTGTTCACAGATCAACAAAGGCAAATCTTTCAGGCGCCCCCTGCAGGCATAAGGAAGTGTGTGGTGGCCACAAACATTGCAGCAACATCTCTCACTATTAATGGCATAAAGTAAGTTAAGTCTGTGTTAAGTCAGGTTATCACTGAGCTGCATATATCACTAGTGACAAGAATTTATACTGTGACAGTGTTATGTCATCATCACTCTTAAAAGTTCCACTTATGATTTTGCGAAACACATCCAAAAGCAATGCTGTTTTTTCCATGTAGGTACATCATTGACAGTGGGTTTGTGAAACAACTCAACCACAACTCAAGGGTAGGCATGGATATCTTGGAGGTGGTGCCTATTTCAAAGTGAGTTCTATGTAGTTACACACCTTAATGTGACTTAGTTAAAATTATTTTCTGATTAACGGTTGTGCCACCATTTTCTGTGATCAGGAGTGAAGCCCAGCAGAGAGCAGGCCGAGCTGGGAGAACCTCGGCTGGGAAATGCTTTCGAATCTATACTAAGGAATTCTGGGAAAAGTGCATGCCTGAATACACAGTCCCAGAGGTCCAGAGGACGAGTCTCACTGCCGTTATACTCACACTCAAGTGCCTGGGGGTTCATGATGTTATCAGGTACATGGGTATCCATTTTGAGATTATCCATTCCAAGATTTTCTAAGGTTCTCTTTTGAATACTAATGGTCAGTTCATAATAAGTGAATCTCTTTTAAGGTTCCCATACCTTGACCCTCCAGAGGAAAGGTTTATTCTAGAAGCATTAAAGCAGCTCTACCAATGTGATGCCATCGACAGGTGAGCAGTTATGCACATGGACTTAATCAAGGCTTGTTGTTGTGCCATCACAAATGTAGTAGTTAATTACACATTTGGCCTTTGTCTGTCCACTGTGGGTTGTAGGAGAGGTAGAGTGACCCAGTTGGGGGAATTGATGGTAGAGTTCCCCCTGCATCCGGGGCTCACCAGGGCCTTGCTCAAAGCTGCCTCTTTTGGCTGCCAGGACCTTCTTCTCCCTGTAGCTGCTATGCTGTCTGTGGAGAACATCTTTATCCGACCAGGTTAGCTTCTGTCAGTCTGCTTATAAGCTTTCACTTTTTACTATCTTAATAGGTTTAGCCTCCATATCAGAAATGCATGATACTCATATAACCTATGTGTTTTCAATGCACATAGGTGCATCTTTGATATTTTTAGCCATTTAGCTCTTTATATTAAGCAACTTAAAGTACGGCAATAGAAAAATTGTAAATTCATGCATCACCAGAATTGCAAGCAGCCAAATAAAGAGCGTTATGTGATAAAACTCTGCCAAGAAAGCAGAAGTGAAAACATTCTTGTATTATCTGAAAGGTTCATGTTGTATTCTCAACAAGCCAAACTTTCTAATTGTAATGAGGTCTCTTTTCCAAGAACTACTAGTGAAAAAAATATAAAGAACATTGATTCAGTCCTGAATCTTGTCATAATAGTGCAGAGTTCTATATCTATAGATTGGATTGTAAATACGCGTGGGGACTGCTCTCTAATGGTTAAAGGGGAGGTTCACTATTTTTGAAGTTAGGCCCTATTTATCAATAGTCTGGCATGATCATGACAAATACAGGGCATAATTTCACTGATTGATTCAGTATTGAGAAACTTATCTAAACTGCCGTTTAGTTACTCTTTAATGCTTTAACTGATACGGTACTCTCGGCAGGTCACCCAGAGAAGCAGAAAGAGGCAGATAAGAAACACAGGCAGCTGGCTGCAAAGGCGGGCGGTCGTAATGACTTCGCCACCTTACTGAGTGTGTTTCAGTGGTGTAAAGCCAGGTACTGTACTCAACAGATTTTAGATATTGTATATTATTATATGCTATATAGCTAATTTTAGGTGACCATGATTATTCCTTTCACGTTGATTTGTCTTCAAAGAGCAGTGGGAACATCCAAACTCCCACATAGATTTATGTGGACCGTTGTGCTGCTAACATTTTGCTTTTCAAATTTGGAAGGTTATTACTTGCATTAGATTCATCAGTTTTATTTGAAATGGTTAACCTATAGCCTTTTTCCTGTATTCTTCAGCGATTCTCCCTCAGCATGGTGTAAAGATAATTGGATCCACTGGAGGGCGCTTAAGTCAGCCTTCAATGTGGAGACTCAGCTGCGAGACATCCTCCTCCGGTTACAACAGGTAGCTGACAGACCTCCTATTCACATGACTGGAATAATGTAATGTATCCATGTGCTATAGGTGCTTAGTATTACTCTAAACATGACGGCTGTGATAGAAATTGTCCTTTTATTGTTGCTAGCTGTGACAGATGCTTCTTTCTTTTCTGTTGCTTTGGCTAACCCTACACTTGCATAACTCAAATGAAACTGTTGGCAGATCACTATATTAAGCCATCGGGTTCTAATGTCAATTTTGTCAAACACCTGTGTTTATTCATCCTGTTACAAAATGATAATACAGTTGATATTAACTTTTGTGGATACATCCCGTTGGCTTCCAGAAGAGAGATTTCCCTGTAGAAACGTTTACTGGCAATAAGAGTGAACTCTTCAGGCGATGCCTCTGCACAGGATACTTCACTAACGTTGCTAGAAGGTAGCATGAATATTATTAATAATTTTGAATTATCCATATTGAACTCACTCACACTTGGGATTCCATTTGTAACTCTTTTTATTTTGAACTGTTTGCTGGTTTTGAATCTTCGTTCATTGAAATTTCCTCTGTTGCACTTAGGTCTGTTGGAAAGGTATTTTGCACAATGGATGGTCGTGGATCTATGGTTCATATTCATCCATCGTCATCGGTAAATGTGTTTTTGCGTTATTTATATTAATAATAAACATGTATCATGGATAAAACTAGTTGATTCCCATAGAAAATATGTAACATTTGAATAAATCCTGGGAACAATATTGTTATGGATAAGATTCTTAAAGGTACTATATACGATATTTTGAACATTAATATAGCAGCAAATAACTATTTGCTATGTAAATATATAGTGGAGTAATGGCATCCTGAGCAGAGAATGAAGTAACACTCCCTCTGTGTGTGTTGTAATCCAAGCTTCTTTGTTCTGTTTTTGGTAACTGGTCTGGCTGCGCATGCATGTTAGTGCATTAGTGTTAGTGTGGCCCATTTGTTTTGGTCTGAGATGCTGGTGCTCTAGTGCGACATCTAGTGGCTGAATATCGTACATAGCCCCTTTAAGTACTTTGATTAGATAAAAAATGTGAAATCTTATAGAATAACATTTCATTTTCTATTCTATTTCTCCTGTGATCTTTTTCTCTTGTTGCCTCTAAGTTATTTGACCAGGAAACGGAGCTGGACTGGGTTATTTTCCATGATGTGCTGGTGACCTCGCAGGTGTACATCAGGACAGTGTGTCCCATTCGTTATGAGTGGGTGAAGGACCTATTGCCTAAGCTCCACGAGGTGGACGTCTATGAACTGAGTAGTGTGGCAAGAGAAGAGGTGACTGATGATGAAGTTGCAAAATGGGAAACCAGAGAGGCGGCGAAAAGACAAACAGGTTTTGAAATTATTCAAATATAGTGTAGCTTGTGTAGCTTGATCCTTAGACTTCATTATAATACTGAGGCCACACATGCTAAAAAATGTCTAGTTATGTTACTGTAAAATGCTATGTTTAATAGCACCCACCAAAGGCATATGTTAAATGTGCTATCTATAATATGTTAAAATCAGTCAAATTGCCACATTCTGTCATAGGTTATAGTATAATGGTGATCTTCTGAAAGCTTCCCCTCTCCCTCAATGTTGTTTTATACTTTCTAGTCTGTTTTGCTTTGACGGCCTGTCAAACAGCTCCTCTCCTCAGCCTGCACAAGCCGGAAACATTGTGCTCCTTGTTTTGTTATTAGTTCACCTCACTAACGCTTACTGATGGCACCTTTAAGGTTAAGAGGTTGTTCAAGCATTAAGATCTTTAGATTTTTAAAGTTGCTATTGGGCCAAGACACGAACTGCCTCGCTATGTTATGTCATGCTAACAGACATATCTGTTCTTTTATCAGAAGGGTCTGCTGAGGATGTCATGAAGAAGCTGGAGAAGCGCAACAACGACACCACCGTTGGCGATGCTCGCGCTCGGTACCTGCAGCGAAAGCGAGAACGACAGAGCAAAGCCTTATGAGAGAGAACATGGGACCCTGATCTCCACGATACAAAACCTTGTCCAACTGTTTAGAGAACAGAACCGGTGTGACAGGTCAAGAAGAAACAAATTCGGGGAGATTTTTTTGGGGGAGAAATGATCTAAATAAACATTTGTTTATTGTTGAGCTGTTTTATTTGTATGTTTGTCTCCAAATGAATCTTACCCCAACGCAAGGTTTTAGTACAGCACTTGATGTCAGTAGACCAGGTGATTTCCCAGATAAACACACCTTTAACAAGAGACGTGGGGGACTAATCATTGGAATCACTCTGTGTAGTGTTTGGTTGGAAAACCTGCACGCACACACACACACACACACACACTCACTCCCCGCCCTCCGCGGCACATGATTGGTCTGGCACGTCATGTCCTGTTTGTATTGCTGTTCTGTCTGGCCTGGATGGAGGGCCTACACGCCAAGTAGGCGACCGACCACTTAAAAGGATTAAAAAAAAAAAAGACTACATTACATACTTTTCCCACGATTCGGAGATCGTTTATAGTTGCGCTGAATATAACTAGTTGTCAGTTTCGAGCTCCGTAGGGCTTTTATTGTGATTCCTCTCTCGCTTTAACCAGCAGTAGAGGTAACACGCCGCCGCTGTGTGGGAAGAAAGCGGAGCTCGGCGAGCAGCTAGCTAGGCTGTGTGATCATTGACAGAGTTCAATACCACACAAGCTTGAAGGAGAACTTTAGCGAGGAGTGTCACTGGAGCGTACGTGTGTATTTTTTTTTCCAAAGAAGAAACGTCATTTTGGAAAAAGGATTTGTCACAGAAGTCGAGGTAAAGGGGGGAAGCCGGGACAAGGACTTTGCCAGTTGCCTAGCCAACGTGCTAGCTCGCTGTTAGCTTGAATGCTAACTTTGGCTAAAGCTGCCGTGTGCTCGGTCGTGATGCTTGTTGTGGTCAATGTCCTGACTCCCTGGATGACCACTCCGTCAAATTGCCCTGTCGCTTTTTATAATGCTGGCCAACGTTTGGTGACTTTGCTAAGCGTTCCTTGGCTAAACTTAATGTAAATTTAAACCAAGTAAATGTTTGATCCCCCAAAGTAAACAAGCCTTAGCTAAACACATCCAAGGTTAGCCAGAAAGGCCACGCCGGCTAAAGGTTTATACATTTGCAACACTGAAAATGACTTTACGTAGCTAGCTACAAATGACGAGATGTTGACTTTTATTGATTCAGTCGTATTTGTTCCTCAACTCCCGTACTCTTTGATTTGACTGTAACACTTGACTCCGGGTTACTTTTTGGTCTCCGTCTAAAGCCTGGTGAAGTTGTAACCAATGGGTGCAGTGTCGTGGTTACTCCTCCTGTCTTTAAGTAACGTTAGTAGTTCTTGGGGCTAATTATTACCAACCCTGTCGTTAGTAGAGCTGTGTGCAATGAGGAGTTATGGGTGTTGATCTCATGCCCATAAATTAGTTTGGTAGAAGGGGAAGTAGGCCTGCCTTATTGATTTTTATCTTTGTAAACAAACCAGTTCAAACACCCTGTGTTCTTGTACTTGTATGCACTGCAATATCAAGGCCCGTCACTTTTATTGACATGCAGTGAAATTTAAGCTTCTATTCTGAAACGCCTGTCTTCTATCCTGTTGTTGATATAAGTTACCCAGATCCCACCCATACAGTCAGTCAGCTAGAACAGTAGGAAGCTATCAGTCCCATTGTTTCAGATATGACACTGCAGTGCAGGCATTTTGCAGATTGTTGGATCAATACAAACCACCAGTGGCATTGACCCTCATATTTGATCTCCACCTGGCCTCACTAGAATACCAGTACCAATGGCATAAGGTCATTATAACAATATTGGAATGGAGCTGCAAAAGGCCTGGGATTTTTGTGCCTAGCTTAAGGTCATGACAGTAATTATGCTAGTCTTGTCATGCCTTGTTGTGTAACATGGGACAAAGTTAATCACAAGGTGTGGGTTTTAATCTAGTATGTTGCCTGAGAAGGCTCCTGGGTACAGACCCTTGGTCTTTGGGGGGGCTGGTTTGTTTTGAGAAATCAGTTTCTCCTCCTAGCTATTTGCCTTTTCAGATTAAGAGTTGTACATGTATTGCCAACCAAGTCTATAATGAACTACATTAATAATGAATATTATGTTTTTTTATGCCAGTATTTTAACATGGCATTCAAATAGTAAATTAAACATGTATCTGTCTTTGCTCACAGCTTAAGTCACTAGAAGTTCTTTTTATTTTAGAGAGCGAAGTGTAACAACACATTCTCAACAATCTCTTTAATGTCAAGTTTACATTTGACACATTTTGAAAAGTGTGTAATTGTTATGATGGCTATAATTTTCCATTGTCATACATTGTGTTGTGTTTCTCAGAGGACATTAGTGGTTTGTTGCCTTTCTGGTATGACCAAGATGTATAGTTAATGTGCCTGTGCTCCATGAATTCTGATTACATGAAAAAGCAATGATGTGGGTAGTTGTCATGTTTTTTGGAAAGGTCCTGGACTTTGTGTAAGTGAAATTAACAGGGATTTCTTTCCTTCTCTTTCTCAAGGTACTGTCTAAGTATTTGTATCTCAGCCACTCATCTGACGCTTGACGAATAAGACGGGTTACATCTCTTACCCCCTGCTTCCCCACAGCCCCACCCTGAACCCGGACAGTCATCTGCCCCAGCATGAACGAAGTTAGTGTCGTGAGAGAGGGATGGCTCCACAAGAGAGGTGAGGCCCTTTTTTTTTTCTCCCCCCATCCACCATTTGAATCTTCTTTATGCTATACTCTCTTGCATTATATGCAGCTCTGGTGGATATGTTACCACACCAACTTGGTTTACCAATGTTAGAATGGATCTGTAGAGCACTTGAACCAGAAGTACCTGCATCCAGTCATAGCATAAACCCTCAGTTGGTTTACATGTCTTTGTCCTGTCCATTTATTTTCAGGTGAATACATTAAAACATGGAGACCTCGCTACTTCATCCTCAAGAGCGATGGTTCCTTCATTGGATACAAGGAGAAGCCCGAGATGTCCAGTGATCTCAGCCTCCCGCCACTCAACAACTTCTCTGTCGCAGGTCAGTTTGCCCACATGGATGGCAAATGTCCATTAATGGCGTAGCTGACAGCCCTCTGTGAAGTGTTTGTGTTGCGGCGATATTGTCTTAAGATCATTGCTAATGGTGTACAGTATGTCTCTGTGCTCTACAGAATGCCAGCTGATGAAGACGGAACGACCAAGGCCCAACACGTTCGTTATCCGCTGCCTACAGTGGACCACAGTTATTGAGCGTACCTTCCACGTGGACAGTAATGATGAGCGGTGAGAATTGCAAACTCACACACACCTCAAAGATTCCAACTCAAATTCTGTGTGCTTTCCAAGAAACTGTATCGAAGAGTGGTGTCAACCTCAGTTTTGGGAATGCAAAAGAATGCAAGCGCCTGTATTTCAGCACTGCGAAAGGTTTGGCCACATCTAGATATGTCAGGCAGATCATCTCAAGTACCATATTTTTTCTCCCTCCTTTACACCCTAACTACTAGTGATGTCAGCTACTTTAAAATACTTTCATTGGCTAGTCAAAGATTGCAAAACTGTAGCTGTTTTGAAGCAGTAGAGTGAACCAGTCACACTAGGCAAGCCTAGTTGAGTCAGACCCTGGGTACAGCAGAAATGGACAGAGCACATAATTGAGCTATATAGGAACTAGTTAGATAGCGACAAGCAAGCAAAAAGGATTTTATCGATTATCCACTCTTCATAACGTGCAAGTTTGATCACGTAGGTCATTCTAGTAAAACATAGGAAAAATAACTATTATTTCATACACATTTTGAATAATGAAACGGTTCACTTCCCATGGAGTGAGAAGCAGAGATCGCAAATCACAACATACAGTGATTGTGTAGAGTGTACACGCATTCCCGTGAAGGTGAGTAGATTTTGGGCAGGGGGTGAAAAAAGGGCACAACTCGGTTCATCAGCTTTGATGTGTAGTTTTCACTCTGCTTCACCTGACCTCTCTCCAGCTGTGTGTTAGTGCGGTGTGTTCAAGGGCGATTCCAGCATGGGAAAGGAGAGTTCCAAATTAACTGGAATTTGCCTATTTTAAATTATGGTTTAGTTTTCAACTTGTGGTGGCTGTTTTTATACTGTGGTGATCCACCACAAAAACACCTATTACTGGGAACCCCTGTGGTAATTGGAGATGATATGCAGCTCATAAGGAAGAGCGAACCCCTCTAGTGGCGACAGGCAGTAATACCGGTGTACAGGAGGGAAGGAACACAGGTATAAAAACGGTACTACCATGACAAGCGCCTCGTAATATTTACACTGACAGACCAGGAGCGGCATCAGTTTGAGCGTCTGGATTAGGCCACACTAACGCTGGATAACATTAGAGGGGGCAATAAGCTGTGACGGTGGCGTTCTCTGTCACAAGAATTTGGTGGATGAGTTGTTTTCTAATTGATGAAATAAAACTACACATCGAGTATGAGGAGGCCACTTCCTCAAGAGTTTTCTTGTAAACAGGCCTGTGGCTTGGTATAGCAATCCTACTACTGAAAATCAGATTGATGTAGATTGTATTGTTTTTTTTTGTTATTGTAGATTATGATGCATTTTAAAATGATAATAATAATTATAATTGTTTAATAATTGTTAATAATTATATTTAATAATTATATTGAATAATTGTTGTGAAATAATTATTGTGTTTTAAGTTGTTTGGTGTGGTGAGTGACACCCTTGCCACATGGCCAAATAATTGATCTTCAGCTGAAAAAAGTGCCTTGGTGTGTTGTTAGTCTTTAAAGGCACATGGTCTGATTCCTCAGGCTTAGAGGCCTCAGAGTTCCTCAACTCTAATGGAGACTAACTCATAGACATTCTCCATCCTCCCTTTAGACTGGGCAATGCCCTTTTGCTCCCACCTATATCTATTGCCAGCTTCCAGTATTATAAAGGCCCGCATTAAATCTGATTATAACTCCCTTCACCCCAAGCAGCCGCTGCAAGTCTTCTGCATCAGCTCGACAACAAACCCAATCCCAACAGCCTGCGGTCCGATAAACATGCAGATTATCCTCTCCCTCTTAAAATTTGTTTACTAGACTTCCATGTTCTTAATTTGGCTTTTGGACTGTATTTTGTGGCACAACTACTGCACCACCTTTCTGGTTTACACTGAAACCAAAGAAATGCTTTATCGTTGCTTAACATGATCTTATCATTTGGCTCTTTTATTCTAGATTTTTATGGAATAAATTCAATTACAGGTTTTATGGAGTAAATTCAGTTAAGGTAACGTGTGTTTCCTTCTGCTTCAGGGAGGAATGGATGCGGTCAATCCAGGCGGTGGCAAATGGCCTTAAGAGCCAGCAGCAGGATGAGGAGCCCATGGAGATCAAATTTGGCTCACCAAGCGACAGCAGCGGCACAGAGGAGATGGAGGTGGCCATGTCTAAGTCCCGCACCAAAGTGGTCAGTATTTTTCCACTCAGCCTTGCAGTTGGATTGTTTCACATGCATTTGTCCAAGCCAAAGGGTCCGCAATTTGCCGAGCTTTCTACGGCTTAAACACTTAATATTGCGCATAAACACATTGTTAATGATACTGTTTGTCTTTGCTGAGAATATACAGACAGGGATATGATTATTATATATCCCTGTCTGTAGATTCTATATAATATTATTATATTATTAGTATTACTATGCCACTGGATCCTGCACTCCAAAGAGTTCTAATGGATTTCAGTGCTTGTTTTATGACCATGTTAGGGACTCTGATGATGACATATTTAATTCCGCGACTTGCTCATGGCAGACATTTGTTTGAAGATGTTTGAGGAGATTTGTATGCAAACCAGCATAAGTAAGTGCATATTTGAAAACGTAATGTCTGGAAATTACTTGGGGAGTAAGAGAGCTGAAAACAATAACAAGGGACATCTTCCGCTGCGTACATTACACAAACATATAAATAAAATACAATACCTTGAGGGCATCACAGATGGCGCCAGCATGAAACAACAAAAATATAAACATTATATATATATAATGTTGAAAGTACATTTCAACTAGGGCTGGTCTGAATTACATTTTTTACATTTTCGAAGCTTTGTTGGAAATCTTGTTCTTGTTTGTTCCTAATGTTGCTATTAGTCTGACAATGATATAGGCTACTTACATTTTTCTAGTGGTTTATCAAATTCATAATGCCACCACGATAGGCCAATTTCTGCTGACATATTTGACATTCAACCCTTTTTGCATTATCAGCGGTAACATTAAAATGTTTCCAAACGGCTAACTTCTTGGACATCTTCCTATAACTTCACCTCAGTCACGTGGAAGGCTGCACATCCCTTTTTACAGGCTATACATTGGATAAACTGCCAGGCTATTCAAAGCTCAGTCAGTATAGAAAAACACATATTGACAAAGAAGGGAAAAAATTAACTATCTGAATTTAGGATCCCAATCCAACGAATGAAGCTTCGGCGCTCCGAAGCATTCGGCTTGGCCTTAATTTCAGCTGATGGAACTTGCAGACACCCTGACCTTATTATTTACATTACATATTATTATATATTTACCTTAGTTGCAGTTGTGAAAGTGATTATATTTGAGCAACTGCAAGTACAGTGTACCCCTAAATCAAGGCATCTTCATCGAGGTTTATCTCTGTTCTTGTCCCTACAGACAATGAGTGACTTTGACTACCTGAAGCTGCTGGGCAAGGGGACATTCGGGAAAGTGATCCTAGTAAAGGAGAAAGCCACAGGGATGTACTATGCCATGAAAATCCTCCGGAAAGAAGTCATCATTGCCAAAGTTAGTGCTCAGTACAATGAGATCCCATAGACTTCAGCCTTGTGTATTTGGAAAGTGTCACCATTCGTCGGTATGTGTCGACTTTCTCTCATTGTATGTATGTGTGCGTATTTGTATTCAAGGATGAGGTGGCGCACACAGTTACAGAAAGCAGAGTTCTCCAAAATACAAGGCATCCCTTCCTAACGGTGAGTTTCTAACGGCCGGGCAGTTCTCCGAGTTCACACCGTCTCAAACTACGTAGTCGCTTCTCAAATATAATGAGAAGTGTATATAATAAATATAAGAAGTGTTTATAATAAACCTTTGTTTTGCCTCTTCTGCAGACATTGAAATATGCGTTCCAAACACATGACCGGCTATGCTTTGTGATGGAGTATGCAAACGGAGGAGAAGTGAGTGTCTTTATCCTACTGACCCTTAATGGCGTCTGTCATGCTCTCACACACGCGTGATCTTCTGGGGACGACGCTCACTCTTTTTTTTTTTTTCCTTCCGCAGTTGTTCTTTCACTTATCGCGGGACCGTGTGTTCACAGAGGACAGGGCACGGTTCTATGGTGCAGAGATCGTGTCTGCCCTGGAATACCTGCACTCACGCAATGTTGTTTACAGGGACCTCAAGGTGGGTATCCTCTTCTAATGGCAGGCTGGAGGTATACCGCTAAATGAGTTACACCTGTCACATAATCTATAGGCTATTAGACTATTCTAGTGAGTTGGTCATAATGATGCTTAACAATGAAACAACGTGCATGCACCATGCTGAAATAGGCAATTGGAGTTTAGTGGAAGAATTATTTTGTTTTTATATATATATATATGTATAAGGATATATACTGTAAGGAATAGGGTAGGTGTTAGTTGAACTACACATTCATTCAATTCACTTGCTGCTAGTAACTTTGCTTCCACTTCAGTAAAATTCAGTCTGCTTTCCATCTCAGCCGTCATGTAAACATGGTTATCTTGTTCTTTCTCAGCTGGAGAACCTTATGCTGGATAAGGATGGCCATATAAAGATAACAGACTTTGGCCTGTGTAAAGAGGGCATCACAGATGGCGCCACCATGAAAACCTTCTGTGGAACCCCAGAGTACCTGGCACCAGAGGTAATCACACATGGGGGGTGGCCACCATCATCATTACGTTATGATTGGACCAGTCACTTACTGTTCACCACAGGTCTAACAAGCTGCCTGCATTGTCCTGGGCACTGCGTTTAATCCATTCATGAAAACTAATCATAGAAAATTTCAAGCCTTGTTTCTTTTTTTCTTTTCTTTTTTTTAGCTTAGATCTGGTTTGGTGAGAATTTCTCTTCTGTCAATTATTTTTTCTTCTAACCTGAGTCAAGAATTTTTCCACTGTATAGTAAATGATTATCAGAAGGTATTGCCATCCAACCGCAAAGAGGTCTTCATGTGCATGGCAGGAGTGATTGATTGCTGCTTTGGACACAGCCAGCTTCTCTGGCTCAAGGACATTGTGTGGCATAGCAATTGTTACATAACATGATTTTTCCAATCCAGAACTTCAATAATAAATTAAAAATAAAATATATATTATAATGCATGGCCTTTTCAGTCATGTATTATTTGTTTTCCTAGATGTGTCGGTTAAGTTGTATTCTGTTTGGCTTTGTACCAGTTAAGAAGGCCCAAAAACCTGTGACTAGTCTTGTAACCTGATTATGGGGAAAAATTATGACGGTTTACAGTCAAATGGCAGTTTAATGACGGTTGTTTTGGAATCAGTTCAGTTTAATGTAATGTCACTTGGCAATTTGTTCACTGGCATGAATAATTTTTAGACGGTTGACAGTTTCAGAGTTAATATCAGCCTGAGGATCTGGTATAGGTTGATGCATGTATGGTGCATACAAAACTTTCCGTTGGCCACGTTTCAGGAAGTAAATACTAGTGTTCCTTAAATTTCCGTTGCGATCTCAAAAACTAGCAAAACCTAGGGCCAGTAAGTGCAAGTGCCACCAAGTTAATTAATGGCCTTGCACGCCTAGAGTATGTGCTTCCTTTCCTGACTCCCTTTCATTCCTGCCCCATCAGGTGCTAGAAGACAATGACTATGGACGAGCAGTTGACTGGTGGGGCCTGGGCGTGGTCATGTATGAGATGATGTGCGGCCGGCTGCCCTTCTACAACCAGGACCACGAGCGGCTGTTCGAGCTCATCCTCATGGAGGAGATCCGCTTCCCCAAGAACCTGGCCCCCGAGGCCAAGGCCCTGCTGGCTGGCCTGCTCAAAAAGGACCCCAAGCAGAGGTGTGTGTAATTAAATTAAATGTGCAGGTATAGACAAGTGACTGTGTGTGCATTGCATATGTAGAATAATCCAATAATGCTGAGTAGGTGTTGGGGTAGAAATGATTACAAAATTGTATCACAAAGGTTTCCCCTGCAGTATTGTATTGACATGCTGATGCCAAGTTTCCACTTCCAGATTATTAATTAAAGATTGTGTAATGATGTTATATTACCAAAAATTCTTAACAATGGTATTTGCAAGAATTCCAAAAGATATTTACATTTCTAGTAATTGATTTATTGGTTTTTACTAGTTTTACTCTTGCTTTAAGGGATATTTCAGTTTCTAACTGCAGTCAAATGTAAGAGTGTATTGATTGCAATATTTTATCACAAAGCCTTGAAGCAATGTTATTGTATTGCGGTAATATTGTGTTAAATAATAATGTATTTGTCTAGATGGCAGATTCTAATAGTATCTTAGGATAATTTACTAAAAATTATTATTATTATTTATACATTTGTAATGTATTTGTATAATTATATGCATAAGGAAAAGTGGAAGCGGACATCTATTTATTTAATTTGTTTATTTATTAGTACTCTTGGGTGTACTAAACGGCTTGGGTGGTGATGCTGATGTTGTCCTCTGTTTCCAGGCTTGGAGGTGGGGCAGAGGATGCCAAAGAAGTGATGACCCACAAGTTCTTCACCTCCATCAACTGGCAGG
Source organism: Polymixia japonica (assembly GCA_900302305.1). Classification (NCBI taxonomy): domain Eukaryota; kingdom Metazoa; phylum Chordata; class Actinopteri; order Polymixiiformes; family Polymixiidae; genus Polymixia; species Polymixia japonica. Next base: position 18,049 of record OMKK01091779.1, read on the forward strand.
ATGTCATGGAAAAGAAGGTGAGGGAGAGTAAAGGAATGAATGGAAGAGGGAAATGGTGGCAGTGACTAAACAAACTGGACATGATGTCATTACGAGTACAAACGTATCATTGGTTTCATTTCTCTCCATAGCTTATTCCCCCCTTCAAGCCCCAGGTGACATCAGAGACGGACACCCGTTACTTTGATGATGAATTCACTGCACAAACCATTACCGTAACACCTCCAGACAAATGTAAGTAGAGCTGTTTATTTTACAACTGTGCTGTAGCTTTTGGGTGTCGTGGTGTAACTAATGTGTGAACATCTCAGTACATTTCCCCTGTTCGTGTTTTGAACGACATGTCATTTTCTCCCCTACTTCACATACTCTAGATGACAGCTTAGATGCAGAAGACTCAGACCAGCGTACGCACTTCCCTCAGTTCTCCTACTCTGCCAGCATACGGGAATGACCGCTCAAACACTTGAACAAGCAGGCAGGCTAACACGTTCACAAACACTCACACTGCTGGGGAATTGAAATGACGCAAACAAAAACTGGCACAAGACACATTTTCATTCAGCCTTTTACAAAAAACACACACCAACAGATCATTGTGAAGTCAAGACACGGATCGTAGAGCATGACATGAAAACAAAGCTGTGGACGGCTGACCTCAGCAGGTTTGTGTAGATACACTGGTGGCTTTGTCTCTGCACGTCCTGACAGAGTTGGCTTTAGCCCTGTCTGCAGGACCTCTGCTGCACTACACTGGGCATCACATCAAGGCCTTGTCACTTCACTATAACCAGTTTATGCCAGCAAAGCACCACTTTGCCACCAGCTGAACCCATGCCACACACACACACACACACACACACACACACCAACCAATCCATGCATAGACTGCATATGTACAAACCTACTTGATAGAATTTTAAAAAGTAGAATCAAATTTAGGAAAATGGAAAAGATTTGGGATTTTTTTTTTTTTTTCATTGATTGTTACGGTTTTAAATATAAAGCCATATTTCTGCAATTTTTTTATTTTATTTTTTACAAGTGCTCTTTCTGGAACTTGCTGTTACAAATCAAGTGTGGGACTGTTCCTACAGCGGGGGGAAAGTGGGAGGAGGGGCAGAACGGCGTCGAGGGGACGGGGAGAGAGTGGTGTAAACCTCAAGGAGGGATGCCATTTCTGTTTGCACTGTGTGTGTGTGTGACCGTGCGTGTGCGCGTGCGCAAGGCGTGAATGAATGTGTGCGTAGGAGTGCAAGAGAACGTATGAACAACCATTTGAAACTCGAACCATCCATTTGTGTCTGTTTGTGCATGTTTTTCAACTCTGAACTTTTTGCTGGAAGTATTGAAAAGAGGACGCTACACGGTGCAGTCAGTGGCCTTTTTAAAGGGAAAAAAAAAGAGAAGGAGATGAGTTTTAGCCGAGGCCTGCTGCCACTGTGTTGATACCATTAAGGAAGGAAGGGTTGAGAATATAACCACAGGACCAGGCGAGTCAGTCTCCCCTGTCTGGAGAGACCAATCCAGATGACCACAGATATTCCCCATCCTTATTCCAGTAGATGTCACTCCCTAGCTGAAGCAGGTATATGCTGAAGAATAAGTCGTCAATCATTTGTTCAATCACTTGTTCATATTTTATTTGTAATATATCAGTGTAATGATTTTTATTATGTTGAAATTGAATGTTTGCGTATTTAAAGAATGAAAAATGGTTTAATCATTGTTTGTGATGAGGCCAAAATTTGACTGACTTGGTGGAAGATTGACACTTCGAATGATTCCACATTTGATGTTAAGGGTCTTTTGGTTTGTGTTTTCTCTCATGCTGTGTTTGAGTACTTAGATTCACAAAGTCCTCTGTCTGCCGAATAGACCTGATGGGGTTTATTACGAAGCGAGTAAAACTATTGTTACTGTAAAAAAAAAAAAAGCAGTGCTGTTGGTGTTGCTAAAGCCAGGGAGTAATGTTGGAGGGGGGGAATATGCTGATCACGTAAATGTACGTTGATGAGCATTGCCACATCATCATGGCATCATCTGTATCACTGCTAGAATTTTATATGTGCCTGTAGCGAAGAAACGCAAAGCTATGCATACTGTTAGTTGTACGGTAAGGGCATGACTTCAGCGCATTTGTGATACAAGGCTGAAGAAGCTGGCATGTATATGATATCTCCTCCGCTGAGAAACTTTCATACAGATAATAGTCGGATCTGGGGAAAGCCAGCGAGTTCTGACGGTCTCTAAAACTCTAAAAACCTGTGAAGAGACCTTCTCACTATCTGCAAACCTTTTATTGAAAAGATATAATACAAATATCAAGGAATTATATCCATATTCATTCTTTACATCTTTTTTTTTATATATAACATTCAATAACAATGAACAGTAGGTAGACTATACCACAATTGCTAATTTGAGTGAATTTAGAAGTGTTTTAAGTTATAATTTCTGTGCACCTAATTCCTCGGGATCCTCAACGAATGGTGATGCCATTTTGTTGATCGGTCAATAGGCACTGCTTTTCATGTAGCCTGAACATAACCTGCCCCGGAGCAGGTTAGGTGTGCAGCATAAGTTACCATGGTGATATACCCTGATTAAAAGTAAGACTGTCACCGTCGTGACATTGAAAACCCAGGGTTTAGTCTTAATTTAGCTGGCCGACCCCATAATCTCGCTTCATAGTACACCTCTCTGGGCCACTATTGAACCATTGTGTACTCAAGAATGTGTGCTTGAGACAGCAAGTTGAAAAATGCTCATGTTAACAAGACATAAACACAATATTCCATATTGCTGGAAGAGAGGTTAGATGCTCTTTGAGCTTCACTAGACGAACATCAAGACCTTTTTTATTTTTCATTGTTTTGTTTTATTTTTCTTCCTTTTTTGTCCATCTATTCCATACATTTTGAAAGACGCATTGTCTTGTTTAAGTATATATATATATATATATAAATATATATATATATATATTTTACATATATATATTAAAACGTTTCAAAACATGTTTGCTTTCTTTTTGATTAAGTTCATTTCTGGTGTTTCCATAAGAGGATTGCTTATTTAGTCAGCTAAAACGGTAACAAACAAATTAATCTCCTGATTTAAAAAAAAAATTATTATTATTTTGGTATTGGCAATTGGGTTCTGTTCAGCATTACCAGCCCCCCTAGCAAAATAATTGATAAATCACTGTTCTCACAAAATTACATTTGAATTGGGCTCCCTGGTGGCTCAGAAGACAGAGGTGTAAACTCTGTGCTTTCAGTTCCAGTCTGGCTCTCAAGGTTTGTTGTATGTCATTCCCTTTCTTGCCTATCTTTCATTTCTCTCTGCACTGTATTCTATATAATTAAGTAGATATTTGACATGTTTAGGAAACTTTAAAAATGTCTTTTTTTTTAAAAATAAAAATAAAACTTCACTGCTTAATTGCAATTCGAGTAAGAAAAGGAAACCCGGCATTTTTGGCAAAAACCTTTTTTGCTGCAAAAATTAGGCTGAACATTTCAAGTGTTAGTCAATATAGGGCTTTAAACCTTTTGATTCAAAGTGCTTTACAAAAAAATATAAAGACAAAAACACAACCACACACGACACACATCCATAATAAGATGATCAGACACTGATAAAGGCTAATGAGTAAAAATATGTTTTTAGTTTTGTTTTTTTGTTTGTTTGTTTATTTTAAATCAGTGGATTGGGAAGATCTGATGGTACTGTGGAACAGACAACAGACCTTGATCAGAGGACCTAAGAGATCTAGCAGTATGTTACTGGGACAAAAGTTTGTTTCAAAGCTTTGTAAACAAACAGTACGATTTTACATTTGATTCTATAGGTGACATTCTGCACTAGACGGAGGCGGGAGAGAGAAGCCTGAATGATACCAACGTATAATGAATTACAGTAGCGAAGACGGAAGGATATGAGGGCATGAATAACTTTCTCCGTGTCTGAGAAAGACAGGAAGGTCCTGATCTTAGAAATAATTCTGAATTGATAGATACATTTGGCCATGAAATCTAGCTTCTGTTTGTCAAATTTCAAGGTTGAATCGATTAACACCAAGATTTTTGGCATATGGTTTAATATAAGGGGACAGAGAGCCCAGGTTTTGATTGATAATTTTAGTGGTGGAGCAGATCTGGTAGAACAGATAAAACAACCTCTGATTTATTCTCTTTCAGCGGGGTAAAGTTTTTGTGCCATCCAACGTTTGATATCTTCGAGACAGTTTATGAGACTGTTTAGACAGAGCACATAGATAGAAAAGAGGATTGGTCTTAGTATGGGGCCCCGGGGAGCCCTGCAACAAATAAGGGCTGAATTGGAATTGCCAATGGAGACTGAGAAAGTTATATTCATGAATTGTTAATGAATCTTAAATTCCTGGGAGGAACTCTGGACCTCTCCTTCCAGAATTGTTTATAATTGCGTACTATTCAAATCAGGTTCCTCAATTAGCTACATTTTTATGAGCTTTCACCTCCACAGTAGATTTTACACTTATCCTTTGATATATTCAGAGATTGATTAAAATATTTACATCCAGATCTAACAAGCCCCAAACTGTACCACTATCAGCTCTCTGGTTGGATATAGTTCAGCCACTGAATCTGTGCCATCATTGTCCATTATTGCATTTCCTTTGTTGAAAAATGTATGTAATGTATGTCTGTGGTGTCGGAACAATGAAACTGAAAACTGTTGAATGACGTGTTGATTTTCAATTTAATAACAAAGGGTAATGAGTTGATCAGAACTTTCAATTGCAATAAGTTTAAATCATTGCCTATAATTTCCTTTAGATGAGAAATATTCAAGAGCATTTTTGAAAAGGCTGACTAACTCATTGATGTGGCTTCCTCTGGAATACCAGTCATCATATCTGTAACTGTTTTTAAGCGTGTTTGTGTGTGTAAGTGAGTGAAGGGAACAGACTGAGTGAGAGCAATATGTTTGAGTGTGTACGTGGGTAATGAGGACACACAAAAAAACAGCAGGTTTTGAGACAGTTCTCTTATCTTTGGGTACTAGCACCCTGTGACCACAGTTCCCCCAGATGGTAATGTGATTAAATGGCTTTTTCCTACTATTCAAAACGTCAGCACCTCTTCTCACTGGCTCAGGCATAGCCACCATAGTCTAGCCTGGTGTCCACCTTTTTGAAACGGCTGGACCGGATTTCAGAACTACTTCACTGATTGACTCTCTTTGCCTTCATTGTCAAGATGACCACAAGGGGGTGCCACATACCTTTTGTAATGTTGGCTGACAGGCCATTCACTGCACCTTGCTGCTGGCCACACTTTGTTTAGTAGTGCTTTATAGCTTAACATGCAAACAAATACTCCTGACCTCTCCTGTAGGCATACACAGAAACAATAAGCACCTGATCACTATTGTGTAAATACCAAAAAAAAAGCTTGATGGTGAATGCAGCATTAGTAGAAGGGGAGGCCTGCAGCTTTGTAGAATTTGATTTGCAGCTTTACCATGGTTACCTTGTTCTCTGTATATCTGAATGTGATGAACAGTCACGAATGTCACACCTAATGCTGATGTAACAAGACTTTTTTTGCTTGTTGCTATTGAGGTTCAGAGGGCAATGAGAAAAACAATCTTTAAAGGGAGGAGGGCATTGTCCTGGTAGACAGTTTCAGCCCCCCTGAAGATTTTACAATGTAACGGGTGATACCTGCTACAATATGGTAGCTTATAACATTTGCAACTATAATGTGCCAGTAAAGATTTTTACTGAATGGAACGGTGTGTGTGTGTCTTTATTAAAAAAAGATATATTGTAACACTATTACATGAACTGAAAGCATGAAGGTTGTACCAGAACAGCACATATAGCAAATTATATTAATTTACAATACATGGTGAATACATATTCATAAAATTTCATTCAAAATAAGTTATCCACCAAAGTCACACCCACTTTTACAAGATGAGAACACAAAATCAAAACAAATTACGGTACTATTCAAAGGATTGTGGGTAACTTTAGTCCTGGGCTGCTGAGATGATAACAGGGCGACAGGGCTGCCAAGTGGATGGAGAGACTGTCCTACAACCTGAAAGTCCCAGCTCCAATCCCCTCAATCGCCAAAGTTGTGTCCATGTACTGTTGCATGTCATGTCAGAGTATCCTTAAGCAAGGCACTGAATGCCTGCCTGCTCATCAAACATCAAGTCAGCTAAATTGTAATGCATAGCATTGTAGAAATTAATGTACCCATAGACCTATACAAGGGAACATTTATCATGTATCATGATTTTTCTTTTGAATATTTTCACTTATCCAATAGATAATTTTCACTTTTTTTTTTTACATTTTAGGAAGCACATCTACATAATTCAGACCAGATCATACAACCTCCACATTAAATACGGCCTTGTTGTCCGCTGTTAGCATCATTCAGAGTTTTCTTAACACTGGGACACTGCAAATCTGGCTATAAATGTATGTAAGTAAGGTTTTGGTTTTTTAAATTTTTTTATTCATTTTTATGCTACTCCTTATTCTTCCTCTGCGCAAAAGAAAATATATAAGCAATTTATTTGAGCAATATTTACCCCTCTCCCCCACCAAAAAGTTGAAATCCTACACCCTGGACCAAACCTATTATGCAAAGTAGGCGAGACTGCCCACGTCCCAATCAGCGGTCCACCTGTCTTTATTAGCGGCTCTTTCACCGGCGTGGCGGCTCTCTCTACCTTTCTCGTCCGTCGTGCTTCGTGGATAAGTAGCTGCAGCGGCCTGAACTCTTGTCTCCGGCTGTAAGTATGGCCAAGACCGGGTTCTGTGACTCCAAGCCTCTGCTGGACTTACACAAGAAGGTGAGTGTAAACATTTGCACACATCATTTAAACAATGACGGGGTTAAGGGTCACGCGTTTTAGGTGAGCTGCCCGCCTGCGTGGAAAAGCGGGCAAATGAAATGAAAGCTTTATTTGTCATTGTAACTGTTACAACGAGATTTGAGGGCAGTCGCTTAAGGTGCATATCGAAGTGTAAAGAGATAAAATATAAAATAGCATATAAAGTATAAAATATAACTCTTAAGGTGCAGAGATAAATAGAATAAAAAAAGCAAGGCAATAGAATAAAGCAAGGCAGTATGTCCACAGGCATATTTAACACTGGGCATATATACAACTATACATAAAAGCAAGCAAGCAGACCAATGACGAATATATCAACACGTTCATCAATTCGTTAGCTGATAAGCAGCCGACAAGACTTTGACATCTCACTGTTATTCAGTCAGTGAGTAACAAGAACATGCCTTTATAACTTTTTTTTTTCTCAATACCTCTCCTCCATCAAAGAGGTGAGGGTGTCTTGCTCTCTAATGTAATTCACTCATCTCCATAGCTGGCGCTCTATCATTTACAAAATTGACATCTGCGACCCCTGTTGCACAGCTTTACCTTTTGCAAACGTTGCTTTTATGCTTCCAGGCGGAAGAGAGGCGTGCCCCGCTAAGAGCGTGGGCTAATGCCTGTGGACCCAAAGATCGCTGGCTGCCCCTGGAGGGAGATGAGACCAGGGGGACCCTGGTGAAAACTGAGCCAGGAAGCAGACGGGTACGCCTGCTGCTACAGTGTGATCTATTTTTTTTTTTTTAATCATTTTGCGTTTCATTCATCCCATGGTTTCATTTACAGATAAAACCTATTGCACTGGTGATTGATCATGCTGATGTTTGAGGTGTCTGTGTCTGCAGGACAGGAGGACAAGGGATGGCATCATCCTGGGCTACCATGAAGACATTCTATCTCACTCGGCTGGCACTATACTCAATATGAAAGGTTCTTAAACTTTTTCCACACCAGAGAGCCACATTTGGATGTAATTAAACAGTAACTGTTTAATTGACAGTAACTGTTTAATTGTGGGGGAGGTAAAACCTGTCATTAAGATACACCATTCCTGAGTACATTGTTACATTTTGCAAAACAGTGAATGAAGCACTTGGATTTTTGTCAATTGGTTCCTGAATTTCACTTGGAGAACACGGCTCTTTCAGTTTAATTAGTAGTCTAATTCTAGTGTTCCTGCTCACCCTTTGGGTCCCTTTTCACAATAAGGGATTATGTAATAGACATGGAAATGATTTGTCACCTGTACAGGTAATGTAGGACAATTTTTATTTATTCATTTATTTATTTTTGTGCTTCATGTTCATTTATACCTCTTCTGGTGTGACATGATCCAAAAATCATTTGGTTTTCAGGTGTCATTGCCCCGAATGTGGGAACCGACGGCAGTGCAACCATATTTTAATATTTATGATGCTGTTAAAGATGGAGAAATCAATACTGCTTGCTGCTGGTGTTAGTAGCTCTGTTTGTATCCCTTAATCTGGTGTCAGATGGGTGTGGGGAGAAGGCAATGCTGCTTTACCAACATGGGTTCCATGGTCTCCACAACCTACAAACACTGGTGCCAACCTTGCTGCGCCATGAGGTGGAGAAAGCCATGGAGAATCTAGACCTCATCTGGGACCGGACCTACGCCTGGGACATGTTCTTGGACATGATGGTGAGACATGAGGGCAACTAACTTCTGCTCAACATCTATTACTTAATGTGCTCATGGCTGCTCGGGTGTGCAGTTGTGGAATGCTCATTACTTGTCTGGCTCCTATAATTCATTCAGAATGCTGTAGGCTGCAGTTTTGTTTTATTTATTTATTAATCTTTCTGTAAAATGTCAACACCCTCTATGTCCTCTTGTTTCTGTGATTTGTATCCACTTCCAAGAGCCAAGCAGCTGCTGGTGTACAGGGTTACAAAGGACATTATGTACCCTACCCCAGTCATGCTTTGGCCCTGAAACCCAGCGGCAGGCATTTTTACCACTTATCGTAACAACTTGCCCATTGGTCCACCAAGTGAATTCCTCCCCGTTCTAACTTTTCAGAGATGGAATGGTCGTTTATCCACTACAGTCGAGACTGCAGAGTCCCTCCCCATATTATTTTTATTTTTTTATTTTTTTATTAAAACTGCTATGTGCAATATTTTTGTTACTTCACATAAAACATAAAATATGATCTTTGCAACAAGTGTCTACCACTTCAGGTCAGCCAGTGTGTTAGTCCCTCTTTATCCTGGCTTGTCTCTAAATTCCCAAGAATCTGGGCACCTGTAGCATGTAAGGCCCTTTTTTTTTTTTTTTTTTCCTTTCTTTCTTTTCGAAGATGGAACGGTGCTGAAAAGTGTAGCTTGTTTTAAAGTGTAACGGTTTCCCTATCAGTAGAGCCAGAATATCGCACATAAGGGCATTATGAAAAAGCTACTTCCCTACCTGTAGTCGTTTTCCCCCTAATCCACCACTCAAAACTAGCCTGCTGGCCCATACCACGTCTTACCATTTAATAGGCTATTTACAACGATATCAGTTACAGTTAACTTCATTTTTATTTATTCATTTTTTTTTTTTAAAGGCCTAAAATGTCATTTGTAATGATTTGCGATTGCCCACTCTCTGCTTTCATTCCACAGAGAAATCAGTTCCGTAACACTTTTCCTAATGCTGACCTGCCCCGGCCTTTCACAGACACCACCCGCACTGTCCTGGTGGACTGGCTTATACAGGTTCACGTGAGTGTTGCATTGCATGAGGCCTTCCTTTTTAAGGGAAGATCAAAACCAGGGCTAGTCTGAAAACCCACAACATTATCTTGAAGGCACCTGTTTTTTTTGTTTGGAAATTGTTTCCATTCAGATGCCAAAAAGTCATAGTTGGGTCAGGGAAAATTAGAATTTCAAACGTTAGAGTTGATGAATGTGGGTAATAGTTTCTCAGTCTGGCTTTTAACTTTGACTACCCTGTTTGCGTCCCTCCAGGAGGTGCTGCATTTCCAGGACGAGACCCTCTATCTGGCAATACACCTCCTCAACCGCTCACTTCGGCAGCTCAAGGTGTCCACAGCCAACCTGCAGCTCCTTGGTGTGGTTTGCCTCTTCCTGGCTGCCAAGAAAGAGGAGTGCCTCCTCCCTGAGGTATACGAGATGCGCCTACCAGAGCTGCAGAGTTCAAAGCTGAAACTGCAGGGTGTAAACTTGTGTAAATTCCTCCTGCATGGACAAGAGAATTGCTAGCTTGCTGTTGGTCGAGTGGAGAAGATTTTGTTTGTGTATATCACTCCTCAACATGGGATTTTTTATTTTTTTGAAAGCAGTAAATGCAAAGTTGTGACTGAAAAATGTCTAGTTTAAATTTCCAAACCAGTTGGATAAATCTGACTGAAAGATGTGAATGAGCTTATTCTTTACTTCTGCCTTTTGTGAGTCAACCTACACTGTAAATAAAAGCAAAATAATCAAGTTTCAGAGTGTGGAAAACGTGACAATTCATGGTTGGTTTGTTTTGTGGCATTTGTTTTCATCATTTTTTCCAACCGCTCAGGTCTCGGAGCTCTGCTACCTGATGGACAACACCTACACTAAGCACCAGCTGCTGCGGATGGAGCGCAAAGTACTCTGCGGGCTGAAATTTGACCTGACCCACTGTCCCCCTCTACACTTCCTCCTCCTTTCTGCCTCCATCGCACGCTGCAGTGCCAAGGTGGGTTGACGTTCTTTGCTGGCTTTATAGTATATGTCTGCATGTCATGTTTTTTTTTTCTTTATGTCAATATGAGCATCCTTGGAACGGCAGCTGTTCGGTCTCGTTTGAATATATACAGGAATCCTGAAGTTTCCTCACTCTGTGTTACCAGGTGGTGTGGATGGCTCGGTACCTGCTGGAGCTTTCTCTCCTGGAGGGCCAGTGTGTGCTGTTCCTGCCTGTCCAGTTGGCAGGGGCCGCCCTCTGCTTGGCCCGCAGGGTAGTGCAGGAGCCCCACACGCCAGACGGGGAGACCGCCTGGTGTGTGGCCTCCAGCATCCACATGGGCAGGTGTGTAGCGAAACGCCAGCGATACTGTGTAAAATCTGTCGGGGTCGGATCTGCCTTAACTCGAATTATAAAATGCAGCGACCGGCCCTGCTGCGTATTCACAAGTGAAACTTGAGTGACGACAGGCTGGGCTGTGATGCAGTGCTGTCAAAATGGCCGTTAGCTAGCTTGCAAACATGGCATTATCATCGAAGAACACCCTACCCTAAAAATAAATAAATGAAACGGTTGAGACGAGCACTATTCGCCATCCATCTACACTGGACGAAGCATTGATAAAAGGCAGTACTTACTTGATGTAATTGGTTAGTGATTGTTGGCACTGCTCCCGGTTTTGCTTCCAGAATTGGTCTGTTGCTAAAACCACTCTGCTTTTGCCCCCAGTTGAGTAGGCAATCCACCTCAAATTGTGAACTGCAGCCACTTTTCTTTTTTTTTTTTTTTCTTTTTTAAATCCTTGCCCAGAAATTGCTTCCACTCCACTTTTTTGTTGTTGTTGGTTGACAGATGAGGAGTGAGGACCCGTTGGCGCCGAAGATAAACGGCTTGAAAAAGTGTTTAGAATGCTAGTGTTTCCCATAAATGGGCATAAAAATGGATGAAAATACTACCAACACTGCACTCAAACTGTAATCTGCTTCTCTCTGCAACATCAGAGATATGTAGTTCACGCTCACTCGCATCAAGCTGTTGCCTTTGAACACACCATGCACTCATGGCATGTACCTCGGACTGCTTAAGAGATGGAGAAAAAGTGTCACGTTGGCTGGAGACTGATGCAGGCCTCGTGCCGTTCTGCACCACCACAAATAAGGTTCAGGTCTATGGGATTTGATTGGGTTTTGATTGTGTATACAAATGCATTGTATCTAATGACACAAAATAAAAGCGTTCCCGTTTTCGGTTTGACTTCAAGGTCATGAAGTCGCCATCTGACCTTCGTTGTCAATTTGACTCCGTCGCCTATGTCTTTCAGCGAGACTGTCCTCCTGAGGATCATGCACATCCTGGCTGGTGCCGCAGCCAAGGCCCATAGCCGAGAGAATCGCTCCACTTTCATCAAGTTCTCCTCCCGTGAGACCATGCACGTCAGCAGCCACCCTGTTCTCCAGAATGCCTCCTGTCTGCTGGTCCTACCGGCCTTACACACTTGACGACCCGCAGAATTGTATCGCCCCCTTCAAGACAATGATGCCTGACCAGTATCACTCAAGGCCATCACTCCCTGGTCAAAGTGATCTGAGCCATGGCCATGCTGAGGACTTAGAGGGTTATGGCTCTTGGTCAGCCTTTACTGCACCATGAAGACTGAAAAAGAAGCCTGTAGTATTTGGTGCCAAAAAAGAGTTTGAGGTTAATTAAACATGATGGCATGTGTGTTGCATGCATGTGGTATAGCCAGCCTTATGGCACACTTGTTTTATGCTCTTATCTTGCAACTGATTTGGAAAATAATTGTATATTGTCTTTTTTTTTTTATGTGAAAATAAAGTGTCTGCTGCTAAATACTGAAATTTGAGTTGTTTT